>JADRCC010561167.1:172-10623 GCA_019843855.1 Hylomyscus alleni
AGCAGCATTTGTATAGTGGAGGAATGCAAAGTCGGTCATCAATGGGAGGAGAGGCCCTTGGCATTGTGGGGGTTCTGTGCCCCAGTGTAGGGGAAGGACAGGGCAGATGGGTGGGAGAGGGTGGGGTGGCAGGTATGGGGAGGGGGGAGGCGGCAGGGGTTCGTTCTTGTTGTTTTTGTTTGTTCATTAAAAAAATAAAAGAAAAAAGAAAAAAAGAAAACAAACATGTGAACACATGTCTTCAACACACCAATTTCAATTTATTCAGATGTATATCTAGGGGTCATGCTTGCATCATGTTGAATAGCTATGCTGAGTACATAGTATTTGTTTTAATCTATTTTGTTTGAAGGGATACCACCCAGATTTTCATAACTATCCCAATTTACCTCCAGCAATATGGATGGATTCCTTTACTTTCATCACATGGTTGCCAGCACCAGCTACCTTATGGTTTCTACAATAGCAATCACTTCTGGACTGAGCTGAGGTCTCCCATGGTATCCCCTAGTAATTGATAATGACAGACTTTATTATTATTATTATTATTATTATTATTATTATTATTATTATTATTGTTTAGTTCTTGAGAAATGTCTGTGTTATACATATCAATTCCCTGATGAAGATATGAACATCTACTCCTTCCTCCTAATGCCCTAACAACAAACCAAAGTAGAATCCTACCACCATTCCCCCTGGAAACCAGTGGGTCTTCTGGGCATGCGTGAGTGGTTCCTGGCAGGAACCCAAAGCAACTACACTGAAAAGTCTTTACCCAGCATGGATGATGGCCTCCCAAAACTACATAAGAGCCCCCTTTCTTTTATTCTTCCAAGTCTACATACTGTAGTCTCTCACTCATAGCCAAAGGTCAAGTAGGACACAATTTCATCAATGTCTGGGGGAGGAGTGGTCAAATATTCATGAGAGTACCCAGTGATGATCCCCCAAAATACCCAGTCCCCTCTTCCTAGAAACGAATGTCATCAGTTTGTGTTCTCCTTTTATGACTGGAGTCCTTTAGCCTATATACATCCTGTACTTTAACACCAGGTCAGGTGCAGTTTACATAAATGTCTGAGTCTGTAGATCAGCTCTTTTTCCTGCTGACTGGTTGCTATGAAGGTAGTTTCTTTGCTCGATGTAACTTACTTATTCTATTGCTCTTGTAGTCTGATTTTGGGGAGTACTGTCTGAAAGCCATCTCTACCTAGACCAGTGTCATGAGATGTTCCTTCTATTAGTTCTGTGGGTTTGTGGTCTTATGCTCCATTTTAAAAAGTGTTTTTAGTTCACTTTTATACATTGTTAGAGATACAATGATTGGTTCGTTGACTTTGAGTAGAAATTTAAACTTTAGTGCTTTACAAGATTTAGGTGTAACTTTATATCAGTAATAGAAAGATTTATATAGTTTCAAAGCCAGGAGATAGAAGCTCCTACACCCCACTCTCCAGGGTCACAGTACCACGTCTGAAGACAACCATGACCACATGGTCTTTACTAGGCTTCCAGAACACAGTCTTCTTTTCACCTTGTGCTTTTTACTGTGTGGACTACCTTATCCCACTTTTCCATGTCCATGTTTATCTTTCCATCCAAATGTATAAATTTCATTTTTAAAAAAATAAGTGGATAATATTTTATTTTTGGATCTTTTATAATCTGTTACCAAATGGCCTTTGGAAGAATTTGGGTTATTGGTACTCAGTTTTATTCTACACTGTAATAAAAAGCTTGCCCCAGAAGATGAGTTAATATGCTATTTTCTCCATCAAGAAAACCTTCCTATGAGAAAAAAAAGTCAGGAAAACCAACTGCCCTTGAGACATCTTGTTTACACTGAGCAAGGCTGTCATAACACTGGCTGCAACGGCGACCTTGTGCTTCTGTGCCTTCGAGTAGGAGCCTTTGGACTAGATACTCACACAGTGAACTAATGGGCCAATTGAAAGGTGCATGGAGGTTCTCAAAAGAACGTGTGACAAATTATCATTTTAAAATTCCACCGGTTTACCTTTGCAACCATAAGGCACTCCTGATTTTCCTCTGTTCAGACAGAGTATTGAAGGGAGTGAACTTTTCCAGGTTCAACAGTGCAGTGAGTCACTGGTGGGAATTTGCTTGTGTGCTTGTGATGATGGCTGGCCCCAGATGAGGTTATTAGCATATCTTTTCTGCTGTTTGTTTGTGGTTTTTCTTTTTACTTTCATTGTCTACTTGTGGATATTTTAAAAATATATTATAAAATCAGTTCCTGTCTGAAATGAGATGGCTAAGTTTTTCTGTTGTTTTAAGTTTTCAACTTTGAAAAGCAACCACACAACTCTGCCCCCAAACTGCACAGACTGCAGAACCACTCTGCTAAGAGCCACGGCTGCCCTTGCCTGTTCACTGACACTGAAGTCGTGGACTTGACAGCCATGTTGCCTCTGTGCAGCTGTCTGGGACATACAGATCCTAGCTGGACCTGTCCCTCTGACTGTGGGGAATTACAGCACATGGGATGTCTTGAATGAAAATGTCCCCACAGGCTCATGGATTTAAGCTCTTGGTTCCAGTTAGTCACACTGCTCTAGGGTTGTGAAACCTTGGGATTCAGGACCTGACTTTGTTTTGCTTTGGAACTTGATGAGGGCCATTAGCCCGGCCATCTGTGTGACTATGAGTGTAGAATTATCTGGTGGAGCCTGACAGGCTACCTAGTATTGTTTCTCTTTGTTGTCCCCTCACTTCATGTTTAATAGTTTCTTCTAATTTTTACATTCTCTTTTGTATCTTTGGTTGATTTTTACTACTCATTAATCAGTCAAATTTTAAATTTATATAGCCTGATAGTATCTGGTCTTTAGTAATGACCTCCTCCTTCACAGAGCTTCAACCTTGACTTCTAAGAGTCGGAATATTCCCAAGTCAATAAAGATGGAGTGGTCATGGAGAACTGATAACCTGTACTTCATGTTCACCCTCTCACAGGCAGTTAAACTTAAATGTGCACTGTAAAATCTCTTCAGCCAGCAAGTCCAACCATTAATCACTAAAGCCTTAACAATCTCTGCCTTTTGGATATCTTAACTCCCCAAAGGACTGTCAGTTTAACCATAGCTACCTAACAACCGCCAAGCTAGATTTTATGAGCTGTTGTTGAGAGTTCAGCTATTTAACACTGATTTTAAAAAATCATTGGCATTTCTTGCCATTTGTTTGATACTAGTGCTATAAATAACCACAAATCAGAAAAATTTATTTTCCTGTAAAGTATGGGCAAAGATTGCCATGTTATCTTTCTCCATGTGGTTAGCTCATTGCCTGCTCATTCTTCCAAGTTTGCCCAAGCCAAACAGGTGAAAAAAAGGTCAGCTCTCAAGAGGATCCAGGATTTCTAGGAAAAAAAAAAAGCCTGAAGGCAGGAGGCCAGGAGAGGTCACTGGATTTCCTGAAGCTGGAGTTACAGACGGTTGTAAGCTGCTCAAGTGGGCTTGGGGAACTGAAATCCAGTCTGCTCATAGCTCTTGGTGGTATAAGAAAGGTAGCTGAGTGTGAAGACCAGCAAGCACTCTTAACCACAAAGCCTTCACCACACTCTCCCAGCTTCAGTCTTGCTGTCCCATGTATTAGGACTTTGTCTTCTGTAGGCTTACTTAATACTCAATTTTACTTGTTTTTGTTTGTTTGTTTGTTTAGTTGTTGTTATTTGGGGTTGGGGGTTTTTGTGGGGTTTGTGGGTTTGTTTGGTTTTTTTTCCCACAGAAACTTAATCTTCCTACTTTGAATACCTTTGGAAAAAAAAAAACAAAACCCAGACTGTGTGATTAGGTACACAAAGCCATGGATGACGTGTCAAAGGCTTTCTCCAAGATCCTCCTTGCAGGGTGCTGGCCAGCAGGGGGTCTGTACTGTTCTCAGAGCCTGTTTCCTTTAGATCTGAGTGTTTCAATATGGCTGCCCCTTCTGAAACTTACCAAGACTCACTGGCTGATGGTTGTTACATACAGTCTTTCTGGCACACCACAGCACAACCCACTCACCCCTAGCTAGGTGGAAACTGGGGAGTTCTCAGCTTTTTGAATGACTTTGGCCTTGAAGAGCTAAGGTCCTTCGCATTGCCCCACACCTGCTTGGGAAGGAGGCCAGAGCTCTCAAATGGGCATGCCAAGTCACCAGCCGGTGACTGCAGACCTCCAGCCTAGCCCCAAATTCTTACACCGAGATAAAGAATTTGCTTTTGTTCCATTGCTACAGTTAGAGACAGGAATCAGATGCCGTGAAAGCCTGGTGAGTAGAAAATGCAGGGCAGACAGTAAGATTAGGCCAGGACAGTTTTCCCAAATGTTTTTTTCCCTAAAATGCTATAGATACAGAGGAATGGATGGCTGAAATGGCAAATGCCAGAGCAGGAATGAAGTCAGTAGAAAAGGCAGTAGGAAGGCGCAGGCTCCTTGTATAAGAAAAGTGGAGACTGAGGAAACTGGTCGTCTGGGGAACTGATATGTGGCAAAATGTTTTCAGGAAAATGGTTTGAAGCAGCTCAACAGTCTGTCCAGAGACTCCTTCAACTTAACACTCTGACTCAGGGACCTGTGCCTCCAGTTCATCAGCTTATTTTCAGAGTTCTCAGAGACTAACAAGTGTCACATAGTTGGAAGAAAACCCTGATGTGGCTGACATGTGTTACATTATTTTACCTTGTTGTGATTTTTTAAAATGTGTACTTGCAGTATGACCCCTGCAAACATCGAATGTCATTGCACTTACCTGCTGAGAAGCTTGTAAAGGTCTCTTGTGAGGGACCCTCTCACAAGGACTAAGCTGCTTGTGACAGTACAGTTGGACTGGAGAGAGGGCTCTGCAGTCAAGAGCTCTTGCTGCTCTTGCAGAGGACCTGAGTTCATTTTGCAGCACTCACATGAGTGTCTAACAGCCACCTGTACCCTCAGCTCCAGAGGATCTGAGACCTTCTTCTGGCCTCTTTGGCTACCAGTACTAATATGTGCATGCAAGCATGAACACACAATGTGTGCTCATACACGCGTGTATATACAAATAAATTTTTAAATATTGCAATTTAAGTAAAAAGAAAAAAATATCATTAAGAAGGAAATATGCTTTCAAACCTGGTCGTTGTATATATACTATGCATGGCTGAGCCAAACTCAGGGGACGTAGTTTTGTTTCCCGATCTTCTGCTCTCTGTTGCTGAGATGAAACATCCTGACACATAGTAAAAGAAGTCAAATGATCCCTTGGCAGAGGACACGCAGAAGAGCTCCCCAAAGCTCCTCCAGATCAGTAGCCTTTAAATACACCAAAAGCAAGTGTTCTGAGAAAAAGATTTTGGACACACTCGCATTTATAATAGCCTCAAAAAAGAAAAAAATCCAAGAATAAACCCAACCAGGAGGTGAAAGACATACACAATGAAAACTTCAAATCTCTGAAGAAAGCAATTAAAGAAGATATGAGAATATGCAGACATCCATTTTCATGGATTGGCAGAATCAATATTGTAAAGGTGACAATTCTACCCAAAGTAATTTACAGTCAATGCAATCCCAATCAAAATCTCCATGATGTTCTTCACAAAAATAGGGGTGGGGAATCCTAAAATTCATATAGAAGCACAGCAGACCCCAGATAGTCACAAAAAATCCTGAGCCAACAAAGAAATTCCAGAGGGGTCACCCATACCAAGATCTGTTGCAGAACTGTAGAGATAAAAACAACACTGTACAGACACAAAACCATGTAGATCAATGGAAAAGAATAGAAAACTCAAACTCAACATCACATAGGTATAGACACCTTATATTTGACAGAGATGCCCAAAATACACACTGGAGGAAAGGCATCTTCACGAAGTGGTGCTGGGAACACCATCTATCTACACAAAGAAGAATGAAATCAGACCCATATTTATAAGCCTGTGCCAGAACATGGTCAAAAGAATGGCCCACAGTGAACAATGCCTTAGGGAACTGTGAGAGAGGCTCCAGAAAAAAGGCAGTTTGTTCCCTGGATTGTTCTTGGAAGTGATTTCATGCTTCCTCTGACAAACATTTACACTCAATTTATAAGACATGTTTATTCTTGTTGGATGTCAGATCATAGCTATAGAACACAATCTGAACAGAATAACCTGAATCTGGGTACGGCTTTCTGCCTTGGTTTCATGCTTTCCTAGCAATATATAATAAATCTATATATAACCTATTTATAGGTATAATATATGTATACATTAGATAATCTATACTGTGTGCTGGCAATTGGGTTTCAATAGATCTGTCCTGAGAAAGTCCTTGGAAAGGACTGCTCTATTAATATCCAGTATGTGCTTACTGATGTTTATTTATATGTTTTTCTGAACTCAAACAATCTTCCTGGGATCACTGCTTTCGTTGTTACATTTGTGTATGAAAATACACTGAAACTAAAATAAGTTTGTCTACAGCATTAGCCTACAGTCTGCCCCATTCTTTCAGGTGCTCATATCCCAGGTCTAACAAAGATCTACACAGGTTTGGTTGGAAAGTCAACAGCCTTGTATAAAAATCAACTCCAAATAGATCAAAAATATCAGGGTGAAACCTGCAGTTGCTGGAAGAAAACACAGGCAATACCTGAAGGACTCTCTGACTAGGACTCCTTCCTCGAGAATTAAAGCCAACAATGGACAAATGGAACTTTATTGAACTAAAAGGCTTTTGGACATCAAAGGAAGCGATAAATCAATGTAGCTAAGAGGAAGCTCACAGAGAATCTTTGCCACATATACATTGATTTAAGAATATACAAAGAACTCAAAACCTACAATTTTTTAAAACAGGGGCTACTGGTCTTAACAGAATGCTCAGAAGAAGAAATAAAAATGGCTAAGAAGTACTCCAAAAGTTCTCATTATTCTTAGTAATTAGACAAATGCAAATTAAAACTTAAATTAACTTAGTAATTAGACAAATGCAAATTAAATTAAAGGTGGGATTTCACCTTATCCCAGTCAAAATACTAAAATTGAGAAAATATGTGGCAGCAAGTGCTGGCAATGATGTTGGGAAATGCCAAATCTTCATTGGCAAACTGATTAGGCCACTATGGGAATCAGTGTAGATAATCCTCAAAATATTACAAAATAATCTAACATTTCCCAGCTATATTGTTCCTTGGAATATGCTCAAAGGACTCAATATCCTATTACAGAGATACATGCTTTCTCATCTTCATTACTATTCTATTCACAACACACAGGAAATGGAAGCATTGGTTGTTTAATGAATAAGGAAAATGTGGACTTGCAAAATAGAATTCTATTCAACTGTAAAGATAAATGAGGTAATGAAATTTTCAGGAAAATAATTTGCTGAGAGAAGCAACCCTGATAAACAAACACTACGTGTTCCCTCTTATTGTGGTTCCTACTTCTGAATCTTTAGATTTTAGTATTGTATTGACTAGTTTTATGTCAACTTGACATAAGCTGGAGTCGTCTGAGAGGACAGATCCTTAACTGAGAAAATGTCTCCATAAGATCAAGCTGTAGAACATTTAATTAATGGTTGATGAGGGAGGGCCTAGCCCATTGTGGGTGGTACCATACCTGGCTGGTGCTCCTAGGTTCTATAAGAAAGCAAATTGAACAAGTCATGAGGAATAAGGCAGTAAGCAGACCCCTCCATGGCCTCTGCATCAGCTCCTTCCTCCAGGTTCCTGCCCTGACTTCCTTTGATGATGAATCACTATATGAAAGTGTAAGCAAAATAAACCCTTTCCTCTCCAAGTTGCTGTTGGTCATGGAGTTTCATGACAATAGAAACCTTAGCCAAGACAAATATGTAACCTGAAGTAACCAAAGAAGCCAGAAAAGATAAAAAAGGATAATGGAGGAAAGGGGAGGGAAACTGAGCTCTAGCGATGAGGAGAATGGGACACAGGTGCTGTGAAAGGAGAAGAGAAAATGGGAAGGTGTCCCTGGGAAGGGAAGGGTGATATATGGGTTAGGGGTGGGGATAAAGTACACAAAAGATGCTTGAAATTTAGCCTTACTTTACGATATGTACATACATACATTTTAACAAATATCTAAGAGTAAGACTTTCAAAAGAAGAAAAGTACCAACCATATAACTCCGTTGGAACCAACGGCTAAGCCCAGTGACCTGAATTTGGTCCCTGGAAACACATGGTGGAAGGAAAGAACCAGCTTCCACAAGTTGTTTTCTGACCTCCACTCTTGTGCTGTAGCACATCCATTCCAACATCCCCAATAGCCCACACACAAACACTGTTTTTATTGGGTTCACAGTTTCAGAGATTTCAGCTCATGGTTGGATGGCTCCCTGGATCTGACTTGAGGTGAGACAGATCATAGCCATAGGAACATGGTAGAAGATAGCCACTCACCTCATGGTGGCAAGGAAACAGAAAAAAATAGAAAGGAACCAAGGCTACATTACTCTTTTACACCCTATGATCCACTTCCTCCAACTGGGCACTACTTTTCATGGTCCCATCATATCTAAAAGTCTACTCAAATCTGACCCACAAGTGAATTAAATCATCAAATTAGACATAGCTTTCATAATCAAATTGTCTCTAGAAATGGACACACAGATACGGGGAGAGGTATGTTCTCCTAATCCCAGAGGCAGATATCTCTCAATCTAACAAAATCAAGATTCATTTTTATGGTAAAAAATGAGAGAGGGTTGTACTTTTCTTCTCCTGGATATCATGGTATCTAATATGGAGGAGACCACTCTGGGATAACTCCTTAATGGTACCTATGAGACGTGAAGCATCTTAGCTCAAAGATGAACTGGATACCAGAGTGCTACATTGAATTGTATTTAACCTTTGAGTCACAAACTATCTTGCATGTGGCCTCAATTTTCTGCACACATCTTCAGATCTATAAATAATTTTTTCTCACATAGTCAAATAAAGAACCAAATTTTTTGCCTTGAATGCTTCATTTAATATAATAAATGTGATGTCTTCCATTTTATGTAAATATTATCATTTCATTTTTGTGTATAAATACAATTATGTTGTTAAGAAATAATAACTTTGTTATCCATTCACCTGTTGATGGACATCTAGTTGATGCTATTGCTTTGGTGCTATGAATAGTGAAACAATAGATAAAACACAAATACAGAGTATTCAACAACCAGATGAATAGAAGAGTTCCAACTCACTCTGAGTGGAGAGTAAAACAGTGTAATACTAACAAAGTGCCTAGGAAACACCTTAAACACATTCATCTCTCAAACTCCAACAAAGATGTATGAAAATAAATTGAAGTATTTCTGAAACAAATATTCCAGAGGATTGCTATGACTTTTAGAAGTGACCCCCATCTTGAGTGCCCGGGATAACTGCAAATGCGCACAGAAATGATCACGATGACACTTCTCAGGGAAGTTGAAAATAGTGTCACAGGTAGAGAGCTGAGGAAAAGAGAAGTGACTGCAAAATTAAAACATTGAGCTCTACCAAATATTTTAAAATATTAATTTCTGGCCATCTTTACCCCCAAACAGAAAGATAACTTTTAGCATCATTCTGAGACTCAAATCAGACAGATACATGGCAAAAAAGGAAAAGTAATTAATATTATTTCTCATGAGCATAAGTGAAAATTCCCAAGTGAAGTCTAACTATGCACAAAGTAAGCATACCGGGGAGGGGCTGCCTAGGATTCACCCCAGGCAGTCAAGGTGGTGCAGTCAAGGTGGTGCAGTCAAGGTGGTGCAGTCAAGGTGGTGCAGCTTTTTTTTTTTTTTGGATCTTTTTTTTTTTTTAACTTTTATTGCATTATGATGAGAAAAATTACATGATTTCAATTTGTCTGAATTTGTTAACATTTAAAAACATTTCAAGTAAATAGAATTAAATCACATTCTTTTTTCCCTTTTGTACTCCAACTCCTCCCAGAGACCCCCTCTTCAATACCTACAATACCTTTTTGGTCATATTCCTTAAAATTTATAAAATATTATAACAATAAAAATGAATATTATAAAAGTTGTTTGATATAAAACAACAATCAATTTAACAGTGTTATGTAGATGGTTGTCTACAGCAATACTGAAAATACATACATTTTTCTCAGTATAAATTTTAAATAACTCCAAATATATTAACTGTATATTTCAAAATAATACATCACTACTAGTATTTTCAAAAATATATAAAGTCTTTTTGTTTCTTTGTTTCTTTGGATTTAGTAGAGTTTAAAATCTTGGCTCATAAAGAACCATTTTTAAATCAAGCTGTATGTTCAACTTTACGGTGAGTCTCTGAGGCCAGCAGGACCTAAAAAGCAGAAATTCTGGGAAACACAAAATTAGGGTTGCTCTGGACTGGAGAAGATTCTACTCATGCTACTTTTAGAAGGAATTGGGCAACTTTCACTTGGAAAGTAGGAATTTCTTTTGGCTTTTTTTTTTTTTT
>JADRCC010561180.1:0-12352 GCA_019843855.1 Hylomyscus alleni
AAAAAACAAACAAAAAATAAATAAATCTGTTACTTCAGTGACTTTATATTTATTTAAAGGCAGAATGTCATTAATAATTCATGTTGTTACAATCATAAAGTTGATGATAATAACATTTAGTTTACTGATACTTTTTTGATTTCCCAGTGGACTAATTAGACATTGTTATTATTGGGAGAGAAGAGAAGAATGCTTTCTCTGCTGTTAGCCACTCTATGATTTGAGTCCATGCTTCTATGCTTCTGCAATGCATGTGAGGTTGTAGGTCTCCCTGTCTCTGTGTGTCTGCAATGCTTGTGGGGTTGTAGTCTCCCTGTCTCTGAGTGCCTGCAATGCCTGTGGGGCTGTAGGTCTCCCTGTCTCTGTGTGTCTGCAATGCTTGTGGGATTGTAGTATCCCTATCTCTGTGCACCTGCAATGCCTGTGAGGTTGTTGTTGCATCATAATCTATGCATTTGATTTTTATTGCATTTCTGCATGTTTCTTACTTTCCTCTGTCATACACTTAGATCTGTTGTTCTTCACAGGATTTTTCATCCTCACACATTCCGGGCCTGTCCTCTAAACACATCTGTAACTTTGCATATCATAGTTCCCAAAACAGCCTTACTTCTAGTGTACCATCACCCTAGTCCTAAAAGACAAGTTCTGACTTTCATAATTGAAGCTGATATATTTTTCTGAATAACCAGAATTAACTTTATTATTTATGTAGCACAGGAAACCCTCAATTTCCTTTTAGCTATTTATATTTTTCATGCAACCAGAAAAAAATACAAGCTTTCTACTACAATAATTATGTGTTATCCAGGTTTGTGCCCATCAGCAGACATAGCACAACAGAATACCAACATGTTGTATTTGTAGAGTGTCATACAATTCACAAAGTATCCTTTTGACAGAAGGGGGAGTGGAGATGACAAGATGAACCATTAGGGAAGGGAACTTGACACCAAATCTGAAAACTTAAGTTAAAATTCTTAACTCCATATGGTTCAAGGAGATAACTAGGTCCTCTGACCTCTGACCTCCACATGTGCACTGTGGCAAGTAAGCCCTCACTCCTACCATCCTAAATTAATGTAAATTAATGTAATTAATTAATTAATCCTAAATTAATGTAAATTAATGTAATGTAATGTAATTAAAGTAAATTAATAAATTAAATAATTCAAAAAATAAGGACATTGAAATGGGAAGAAAGAAAAATGTACTAATCTAATGGATTTTCTAGAAATGCTAAGAAATTCAAACTACTTCACACCAACATGTAAGCAATGAGACAAGCATCCAAGTTCCAGGGTTGGGAGATGGCTCAGCACATATAACACTTGCTACACAGATGTGAGGAGTGGAGTTTGGGTCCCCATCTCTCCACCCTCCCCTCCACCTCCAATAAATGTTAGGCAGATGAGGTGGACGAATGATTCCAATAATCCCAGTGCCTAGAACAGGAAGAACTTGAGTTGGGAAATCTTCACAGTGAGCTGGCTAACCAGAGGAGTTGAAATGGTATGCTCTGAGTTTATAGATAGGCTCTGCCTTGATATATAAAATGAAGAGTGATAAAAGAAGACATCATACCTTACCCTTAGGACTCCTCTTAGAGGTACATATATGTACATAACCATGTGCATATGCATGCACAAATATACACCACACACACACATAATATATGATAATAGGTTAATAAATTTAATTTTCATAAACTTGTGGGCTACAATAGCAAAAGTAAACTAATACAGACTGTATAAGATTAGAGGTAGTAACATTCTGAGGTTCTTAAACATTGATGTTTTGACAGATAAATAATAATAATACTCATTTGCATAATGTAGTATGGTGTCTCAGTCCATGTATTCATAAATTCTGAATAAATCAAATTGTAGCATGTGACGAATTCCCCATGTAAAATTGTCTTCCAGGGATTCATAAAATGCTATAATCACCCCAATCTCACAGGCACTGTAAGATACTTATTTTTATTAATCTCTTCTTATTTCTGTTCTTCTTCTTCATTTTTAAAATCAGGGACTCATTCTATAGCTCTAGCAAGCCTGGAATTTCCTACGTAGCTGAGACTGACCTCTGACACACAAAGATCTCCTGGCCTCTGCCTCTGGAGTACTTTTATTGAAAAGTTGAGCAACTATGTCTAGCTAAGAATAAAATATTTTACTTCTACACAGGAGTTTTGGTACTCGTTATCAACTTCCTTCTATCCCTACTTTCCTGCTGGGCTCCTAGTAACTTATAAATTCTGATTGTCATTTATTTTGGTCATATCTGTGACAGCAATCATAGAGTGTTTGTCTTTCTGCGTGTTGCTACCTCATTTAATGCATTGTGCTCAATGCATTTTGCTTCAGAGAGTATGGGATACTTATTTCTTAGATGGTGAGGAGGAGTTCCTTGTGCATATATACCAGGATCTCTTCTCCATCTGTTTGTCATCATGAATCTAATTTGATCATATACTTTAGCATCTGTGCGAAGCCCATCAATAAACAAAGAATGATGACCATGTCTTTTTGTATTTTTTCTTTGTTCTATCTTGCCTTCAGCCTTCATATCTATATAAGGAATGATTGAATCCTATGATATGTCTAGTTCCAGGTTTAGATTATTTTGGGGAAGATAACCCCCATATTCTTCTCCACCTTACCAATGTCTTCCCAGCAGTAGGAAGAGTAGATTTGTAGATTTTTCTGTGCATCCTCATTGACAGTTGCTGTGTTTTGACCCACAGCATCCATATTAAGGGCATAAAAAGTTACTTCATTGTGATTTTGATTTGTAGTAACCTAGCGGCAGATGAAGTTGAACATATTTTTTCACATGCATTTTGGTTATTAGAGCTTCTATTTCTCCTTCTCCTTTTCATTCTCCTTCTTCTTCCTCTCTTCCTCCTCATTCTTCCTCATGCTCTTTCTTTTCCTCCTTCTTTTTTCTCCTACCTCCTCCTCCTTCCTCCACTCTCCTACTCCTTTTCTTCTTCTACCTCCTCCTCTCCCTCCTCCTCTTCTTCTTACCTCCTCCTTCCTCCACCCTCTTCCTTCTCCTTTTCTTCTTTTGCCTCCTCCTTTTTTAAAAGACAGGTTATATCCATGTAGCTCTGGTTGTCCTAGAATTTTCTATATAGACCAGGATATCCTGGAAACCATAGAGGTCCTCTTACTTTTGATAAGTCAACACTGTCGATTCACATTCACTGTAATATTTAGAGATGTGGGGTTGGAACATCATTGTGTTCCTTATGTGTATAATCTTATATATTATATTCTGCATATGAATCCTTCATTTGGAGAATAAACAGTTTGAAGCATTTCTTTTCTTCCATTCTAGGGATGGTTTCTATAAACATTTTTTTTTTTAGCTTCATGTCATTGACTTCTCTTTGCTTTCATTTTCTCAGTCTTTGGTATCTTATTTTAAAAATAACATGGTTATAAAAGGTGACTCCCCATGTTTACCTGTCTGTGCTGTTCTTGATGCATGCATGGATGAGGCTATGAAACAGCTTGGGCGAGGCTATGAAACAGCTTTGTCCTGGAATCTCTTAGGCACTCATGAAGGAGAAGCCGAGCTATGTGAGTCTGCACCCCTTCCCTGCATGACTCAGAGCCCAGCTGTTTGTGACCAGCACCACCAGGAGCAGCCTGCATGGTTTTCTGCCAGCTTCTTCTACCTGGTTGCAGGCATCTGCTCATGGTCTTGGGAGTTGGGCAGAATGCTGCTGCCTTGGTGCTGAGGTAACATTGACAGATGGGAGATGAAGCTGGGCTGGACCTTAGATGTGGGAGGGTCACTTCTGTGTTGTCATCTGTTACCCCTGAACTTTGCAGCTCAGCTTACTGGGTTGCTGTGACACAGGGTCTATTTTATGGCTGAATTCTGTTTTTATTCTAACATGGAAGTGAGGTGATTTTATCCCTGTGCACTGGGTAGACACTGTAATTTACTTCTATGCTCAAATGCAGACATATGCTACTGCCATCCTCAGCTTCTGCCATGTTGGAATGGTGACATGTTCACGGCCTGTGGTCCTGTCACTGTATTGAATCATCTTGACTTGTGTATAATGAAGTCTCTGTGCATAAGTGTTCATACAAGTGCTTCTGGGAGAAATAAGTCCACATCATTCACCTATGTGACCATATGAAAATATTAAAGAGTACTTTTAACCCTTGAAAAACCATCTTAGTGTGTATTACTCTCCCTTATACACACACACACACACACACACACACACACACACACACATACACACACAGAGACACATATGCACATACACACATATACATACACACATATACACACACATGCACATACACACATTCACATACACTCATACACACACACATTATTGCCTATAATACACACAGATGTCCTATGTTTTCTTCTGTAAGTTTCAGTTTGACATTTAAAGTTTTTATCTTTATCTTTTTTCATCTTGCTTTTCTATATAGAGACAGAGGTCATGTTTCAGTCTTTTATACATATGACCATATAGACTTCGAAATATTTCCTGAAGAAGTGCTTCTCTCTCTCTCTCTTTACCTTTCTTTTTCTCTTTCTGTCTCCCTCTGTCTCTCTCTCTCTCTCTCTCTCTCTCTCTGGGTGTCTCTGTCTATGTCTGTCTCTCTCTCTTTCAGACACACACACACACACAGAAACACACATGCCTGTGTTGAGAATCAGTTTATTGTATGACCATTGGGTTATATCTGAGATCTCTTTTCTGTTTGTCTAGATCCCTTTTTATTTAAAAGCCTTTCTAGTTCAGTTGTTATTATGGTTTTACAGTATATTTTGATGTCAAATACCATGATGCCTCCAGCATTGTTCTTTTTATTCACGATTGTTTTCTTTATTTGGGTTCCTTTGTTTTCTACATTAACTTAAAAAATCACTTCCTCTAGATCTGAGAATAAAGTCATTGTTATTTTAATAAATATTTTCTTATAGATAACTATGAGTAGTACATTGTAAAAATATTCATTCTTCTAGTTCATGTACTATGACTGTTCATTTTCTCTGTCCCTTTTAATGACTTTCTCCAGAATTGTATGATTTTTTTCTAGACACTCCTTTAGTTCCATTGTTTAAACTTACTTGTTTAAGTATTTTAGATTTAGGTAGTTAGTGTACATTGGAATCTTTTTCTGACTTCTTTCTTAGCAATAAGCTGGACAAGAACAAGAATAGCAGACATGCCAAAGTAGAGGGGTAAGGCCATGAGGTCTCAACCTTAGAGAAAATCTACAAGCAACTGAGAGATGGTGGAGAGGAGGAGAGACAGCCTTCCCAGGGAAAAGCACAGAGACTGGTGATCCAGTATCAATTGCTCAGCCCTGAAGACATACATATGTATGGCACAACACTGACTCAGAAGGCTATGTAATGAATTGATGTAATAACACAATGCATTAATACTATAAATACATGTCTTAGAATTAGTGAAAAAGAACACACTGAATTTGAAAGAAGGAAAGCAGAGATGTATGGGAAGATTTGTAGGGAGGAAAGGGAAGCAGGAAATTATGTAATTATACTATAATTCAAAAATAATACACAAAGTTTAAAATGCTACTAATTTTCATCTAATTTGATTTAATTTTGTTACATTTTTCTAATCAGTTTTGTTAGAAATGAATAAAGTCTTTAGGATCCTTTATACAGAATAATGTCATTTGCAAGCAGGAATAATTTTATCTCCACCTTTCATAATTACATGATTTTCACTCCGATTTTTTTCAGTTTCTCTAACTAAACTTTCTAGTGTTGCATTTAATAAGTGTGCCCAGAATCCTTTTCTTGTCCAGATCTCTGAGGAGAAATTGTTTTCTAGTTGAGTGTGAGGTAGCTGTTAGCCTTAAGCTACTCTTTCCCCACAAACAGGTCAAGGAATAGCAGGCATGTCACATATCAACTTAAATGTTATTTCTGTTACTAACTTACTGTCAAAAAAGAGAAGCAATGGGCTCTGTCTCCTTTTAACTCTTTGTTCAAATCTGTTCTGTGAAGATACATCCAAATCTGATTGCTTGATATAGAGCCAAATGATAAAACACTGTGACCTTTAGGTGGTTTTCTCATTATTGATTGAAAAATGTTTCTGTTACGTGAATTACCAGAACTTCTACTGCTTAGGTCTTATACTGAGATTCATCTCTGAAGTCCTTTGTGGTGGGGCTATATTATCCTGGGTTGTGATAAATGATAAAAAAAAGGCAAATTCAACTCTGAACCTCACGATTATATTAGAAGTAAAAAAAGAGAAACTGGACCAGTACCATGACACAGACACATGCATATATTTTCTTATTATTGATAATAACAGTTACATATATATCAGTAGCTATGTATAATAAGGTATTCCTCATTCTGCATGCCCCATGATGTTGCAATCATTCATCTCAATTACCCATTCCTGCAGAGAACTAGTCTACCACTTTGACTATGACTTCAGAGACTTTTCTAAGTATAAACAAAATATTCTTTTTTTTTAATTTTTTTAATGAACAAACAAAAACAACAAGAACAAACCCCTGTTGCCTCCCCCCTCCCCATGCCTGCCACCCCACCTTCTCCCACTTATCTGCCCTGTCCAAATATATTCTACTGTCTATTCTACTGTCTGTAAAATATTTAACTTAGATTTTACTTAGTCACTCTTCTATTGTTGTGAAGAGACACAAGGTCCCGGATAACTTTTTTGTTTTTGTTTTGTTTTGTTTTGTTTTTTTTTTTTGGTTTTTTGAGACAGGGTTTCTCTGTGTAGCCCTGGCTATTCTGTAACTCACTCTGTAGACCAGGGTGGCCTCGAATTCAGAAATCAACCTGTCTCTACCTCCCAAGTGCTGGTATTAAAGGCATGCACCACCACTGCCCAGCTCCAATACAACTTTTGTAAACAAAATTTTTTGATTGAGGTTGGCTTACAGTTTCAGAGGTTCAGTCGACTGTCATCATGGCAGACAGATGATGCTGGAGGGGTAGCTGAGAGCTACATCCTGATCTGCAAAGAAAGAGGAGATGGAATGAGCTTGTAAACCTCAAATACCACCCTACTGACATACTTCCTCTGATAGCACATCTCCTATTCTCAAAGAGTCTATGAGCTGTCAGTAAATTCTAATTATTTTTCAGTTCTAACTGTTTAACTTTTACTTTGGAAGAATTATGTTTATGCATATACAAGTCTAGGTTGTGATTTTTTGCCTTATTTTTAATTTAAAACTGAAAACATTTTACTCCGCTCCTGCCCTGTTTCATATTTCTGTATGGAGTCCTCCTTTAAGTATTGCCACTTTCCTGTAAAGAGTAATTAATTTAGTTAGCCTTTTTCTTTCATTTCCTCTTAGGTTACTTTCAAGATGTCATCTCTGTCTTTGATTTTATGACGTTAAACCTGATATTGTTCTACATAGACCTGAGAATGTAGTTTATGATAAGTTCCCAAATTCTATGGGGCTAGAACATTGATTTTTATTTTTCCTTTGAAATCATGCTACTGTGTAGGCCTCTTCTAACTGACATTCAAGTCTGAGACAACTGGAACCCTTTGAAACAGACAGATAGCTTATTTCATAAGGACATTGATCTAGTGGGATTCTGATCGTGAGAGAGTCATTCCTTTCTCTGTGTTGATGTCCCATGTCACAGTCCCAGACCTCACTGATTGGTTCCTGAAGGTTTTCTCTTTGTTGTTTTGGTTTTTCTTTGTAAAGAAGAATAAGAGTTCTGCAATCATCTTAAGAATGCTTAGCCTTAAGCCGGGCAGTGGTGGCGCACACCTTTAATCCCAGCACTCCCGGGAGGCAGAGGCAGGCAGATTTCTGAGTTCGAGGCCAGCCTGGTCTACAGAGTGAGTACCAGGACAGCCAGGGCTACACAGAGAAACCCTGTCTCAAAAAACAAACAAACAAACAAAAACAAACAAAAGAATGCTTAGCCTTTTACTTTACTTTTTTCCATATGAGTTGAGATGTTTTCTTTGTTTTATTATTATTATTATTAT
The DNA here is from genome assembly GCA_019843855.1 of Hylomyscus alleni. Lineage (NCBI taxonomy): Eukaryota > Metazoa > Chordata > Mammalia > Rodentia > Muridae > Hylomyscus > Hylomyscus alleni. The sequence goes on from JADRCC010561180.1 coordinate 8,024, forward strand.
TATTATTATTAAAAATAATCCTAATATTTACAAACTTTACAAATAGTGTTACTTTGTTGACTAATCATTCTGATGTATGAGTCTATTGGGGTCATTTTTAGGTAAACCAAAAATGTTCAACTCAGTGATAAACATGTATTATCATTTATTATTAATATTTATTATTTCTGTGGTAAAAATAATAAATCCCCTTTTTAAAATGTCTCAATATGCATAGTATTTTTGCTGTGGTCTTCACATTGCATAGACCACTGTGGATTACACCCCTTATATAAATGTATGTTGGTAGGTGTTTATCACTCAAATGTTCTGTATCTTCTTGCTACCCTGAGTGCCTGTGGTAACAGAATTCCCAACTTCTTGGAGGTCAGCATTTTTAGATCTTGTACATGATACCTTGTTATATTTGCATTTTTACATCTACTTTTCTTTACTAACCTTAATATTTCCAGTCCTATTCATGTTATTAGATATGACAATATTTCATTCCTTTTGATGGCTAAGTAGCTCTTCATTTTATAAATGCCATACTTTATCCTAGTGAGAACATGTATTGTTCACATCTTTGCCATTGTGAACAATGCTGCAATAAGCATAGGAGCACAGACATGCCTTAAAAATATTGATTTTCCTTCTTTTTGATATATGTTATATAGCAATTTTTGTACCCTGTGATAGTTGAATTTCCATGTAAAATTTGCTCTCATTAGCCAATGCGTTGTTCAGTTTCTGTTTCAGTGGCTTTGTTGGAGGATTATGTCCAGTTTTACTTATGCATTTTGTGGTCACTCATGTGTTTCTTTTCTATCATGGATACCATGTTTGTTCCTCATTTAAAATATGTTGTGGTAATGACATTTATACAGAGTTAAAGTTTGCTCCACACAGTTACAAGCTCTTTGTCTCAGTGTCTACCTACCACTCTCTAAAGTTATTCAACCCATAGCTTAAACCACAGCATTAAAATCAACAGCATGCTTTCTCATTCTGATGTCTGATGATAATCATTATCTGCTAAATGTGTAGGTATAAATTTCATAAAAACTAGTTCAATTTTTTTAGCAATAATTAAAATGTCAGTGTACCAGCATTCTTTTCATTTTGAAGGATTATTGATTGTAATTGTTTATAAGGTTGCAAGACTTAGGTTCTGGGAAGGAAGGAAATTTGAATATATTTAATTGTCAGACATTTATTTTCATGTGTTTTCATCTAGTGTTTTAGTGGACTTTGGACATTTTAAGTGAAAACAGTGTTTCTTTTCTTCTGATGGTAAGTAAACAAAAGGATTATAAAATATTTATTTTTAGTAAGTAGAACTAAAGGTCTCAACAATTTAGTAATTTCATAGTTATTTTCATTTCAAATTACCTTGCATGTTTATAGCTTCTTATGTAGATAAAATATCCTGGGGTCTTACTCTGCAGTGAATGTGTGACAGTGTGAAGCTTTCTAAAAGTCACTCATTGGTACATGTTGACCTTTAAACCATTAAATTGCTTATAAATCACAACCGTTTGCCTTTTTCTTCACATGGAGTGCATTTTCTTGCAGTAGCTCAGGTCAGCTTTGTCATGCCTTTCTGTTTTCTCTCCTCTGAGCACCATAGGAGAGGCTCTATGGTGTGAGGAACTGGAGGGGTGGGTTATCTGTTTCCCTGTCTTCCTTCCTTCCTTTCTTCCTCTGTCTCTCTACTCTTCCCTCCCTCCTTTCCTCCCTCCCTCCCTCCCTCTCTCCCTTCCTTCCTTCCTTCCTTCCTTCCTTCCTTCCTTCCTTCCTTCCTTCCTTCCTTCCTTCCTTCCTTCTCTCCTTCCTTCCTTCTTTCCTTCCTTCCTTCCTTCCTGTCTGTCTGTCTCCCTTCCTCCATTCCTCCTTCCCTTCCTTCCTTCTTTCCCTCTTCCTCTTCCTTCTCTTCCTCCTTCTAACTTGTTGCTGTGAACATTGTTTCCTTCCTTCTTCAAAACAACAGAAGAAGATGCCTTGCCATGATCAAGCTCTAAAATATCTATCAAGATTTGAATGGAGAGGGACAGGTTCTGTTACTGCTATGTATCTGAGAGCTGCTCTTAGTGGTTACCAGGAACAGGAAGTGTCGGAACACTGGCCTGAATATGAGAGGACTGAAAAGAGGGAAAGAAGATCATGATGTTACAATGTTTGTCTGTCTATTGGCTGATTCACTGGTTTCCTTAAGATAAAGCGGAGAATCACACCAGTCAGAATGGCTAGGATAAAAACCTCAGGTGACAGCAGATGCTGGCGAGGTTGTGGAGAAAGAGGAAGGATTCCCAGGTGGAGGAGTGTCTGGGTTGTCCTTCCTTCAGTCTCTGCTCCATAGTTAGTCTCTACAACTCCTTCCATGGGTATTTTGTTCCACCTTTTAAGAAGGAATGAAGTATCCACACTTTGGTCTTCCTTTTTCTTGAGTTTCTTGTGGTTTGTGGATTGTACTTTGTGTATTCCAATCTTCTGGGCTAATATTCACTTATCAGAGAATGCATATCACGTGTGATCTCTTTCACTCCTTCATTGCTGGTGGGATTGCAAGCTGGTACAACCACTCTGGAAATCAATTTGGCAGTTTCTCTGGAAATTAGACATAGTACTACCAGAGGACCCAGCTATACCACTACTGGGCATATACCCAGAAGATGCTCCAACATGTAATAAGGACACATGCTCCTCTATGTTCATAGCTAAGTTCATAGTTATTTATATAACTATGTTCATAGTTATTTATAATAGCCAAAACTGGAAACAACTCAGATGTCCCTCAACAGAGGAGTGGATACAGAAAATGTGGTACATCTACACAATGGAGTACTACTCAGCTATTAAAAACAATGAATTAATGAAATTCTTAGGGAAATGGATGGATCTGGAGAATATCATCCTGAGTGAGGTAACCCATTCACAAAAGATCACACATGATATGCATTCTCTGATAAGTGAATATTAGCCCAGAAGATTGGAATACACAAAGTACAATCCACAAACCACAAGAAACTCAAGAAAAAGGAAGACCAAAGTGTGTATACGTCATTCCTTCTTAAAAGGTGGAACAAAATACCCATGGAAGGAGTTGTAGAGACTAACTATGGAGCAGAGACTGAAGGAAGGACAACCCAGACACTCCTCCACCTGGGAATCCTTCCATATTCAATCATCAAATCCCAACAAGGATGCCAGCAATTCTGGATGACAGGAGCCTGATATAGCTTTCTCCTGAGAGGCTCTGACAATACCCAACTAATACAGAAGTAGAGGCTCACAGCCATCCATTAGACTGAGTACAGGGTCCCTAATGAAGGAGCTAGAGAAAGGACCCAAGGAGCTGAAGGACTTGCAGCACCTTAGAATGAACAACAATATGAACTACCTAGTACCCTCAGAGCTCCCAGGGATCAACCACCAACCAAGGAGTACACATGAGGGGACTCATGGCTCCAGCAGCATATGTAGAGCAGAGGATGGCCAAGTCAGTCATTAATAGGAGAAGAAGCCCTTGGCCCTGTGAAGGTTCTATGCCCCAGTATAGGGGAATGCCAGGGCCAGTAAGCAGGAGAGGGTGGGGTGATGAGCAGGGAGAGGGGGGAAGGTACTGGGTTTTGTTGTTGTTGTTGTTGTTTTGTTTTATTTTTGTTTTATTATTTTATTTTATTTTTTGGAGGGGAACCTGGTAAAGGAGATATTGTATGACATGTAAATAAAGAAAACATCCCATAAAAAAAGAGCAGAGAGTGAAATGTCCAGACTTTTAAGTGTGTAAGTTCAGTGGTTTTAGCTCAGTGTATGCACAGCTCAAGTCAGCCTCTATGGTTTTTGAGCCTCAGTGTTTTCTATCCTAAGCCCATCTGTTGCTTGCCGATTGAGAACCTCCTTCTTATTTTGTTCAGTATTTTGATAAGTTCTGATATGGTAAAGCTCAATGTTTACTTTCAGTAGTCTCTAGATCATTGTATGATTCATTATGAAACTTGGAGGTCATGCTGTTATTCATGATCAATAATTTCTAAGGTCCTGATCATATTTCAATTGCTTAGAATACATATTTTCTTCTTGATATGACTATCTTTGTAGCCAGGATGGGAGAATTCGGTTGAAAAAAATTCACACTATGTGTATTTTGTGTTTTCTCCTGGAACCACTCATTGCAAAACCAGAAGCAGCATATAGTAGGGACATAGGGTATATTCAAGTGGACCCAAGCTTATGGGTAGTCCCCACAAGCATCACTAATGATGGTCTTCTATTGCAGAATTCTGGGAACCATTGCCTTTCTGAGTCAAAGGCCCTAGGATGGGAGAGTAAACTTTTTTTCTTGTAAAC
>JADRCC010561181.1:2588-14835 GCA_019843855.1 Hylomyscus alleni
TCCCGAGGGTCAGCTATCTCTATGGGAGAGAGCATGAAAACATTGTAAGATGCAGAGTTGGTGCTTGACTGAAAGGAAACCATGTTTTACAAACACAGCAGGAATATAAGAACTCACTAGGGTTGTGACAATGTGTTTAAGTCCCATGGAAGCTTAAGACAGACAAAAATGCCAACATGCACAGCAGAGGTAGAAATTAATTCCCACTCACATGTAAGGAATTATTGATAATTGATAGTTTCAGGGAGGGGGTGAGTAAATTTTCTTTAAGATGGTGGCCCAGGGGCAAATTGACTAGACTCTAATGAAAGACAATTCATTTAAAAATAAAAGGTAATCACAAACTGTACTCAGGGACTTAAAAATGTGTAAAAGCTGCATACAGTATACTATTTGATGTGGATCTGGAAGTGGTAGAGCAAAGGGGAGATATGATTAAATTACATTGTATGAAATTCTCCAAGAATTAAAGATGAGAAAAAGAAATATAGACAAGTTCAATGTATTTTAAATATACAACTAATAAGCAAGTGTATTTCTATGCTCCAAACAGGAAGATGCCTAGGAGAACACATCTTCTAAGTTATTTTGTTTTATAGTCATATGCATGAGCTATATACCTTCACACATACTGAGACAAGAGTAGATACTCAATTGTACATAAGATAGTATTTTGGTTTGTTTTGAATTCATAAAAAATTTTTCTTTACAATTAATAGGATGCAAGTTTTACTGTGACCTACAGTAAAACTGTAAGAAAAAGAAAATCAACTAAGAGAACTGGAAAAAAAGAAAATCAACTAAGTATTGGTTTTGCAATTACAAACATTGTGTATCACTTGATTTCTTATAAAGCAGTTTTAAAAAGTACCTTATATTGTTGTTCTAACCCTCATATTGCTTTTTACAGGGTTAATCAAATATCCTAAATTGTTTCTATTATTTTGTCTTAAATGTACTGTATTTTCTATATTTAATAAGGTCAAGACATTTCGCTGTAGGGTTTACATTTGATTTTGCCATACAATAGACAACGCCTAAGGCAACATATAATTTCAGTACATTAGGTTAATGGATCACAGCTGTTGCAAGCAGTGGGCATGTTATGTTTTTATAATGAAGTCTGATAACACATGCAACATACAAAGAAAACAACTTTATATTTAGCTAACATAAATGGTTGTTTTTATTTTAATAAATACATAGGTTTCTGGCTTTTCTGTTTTTTTTTTCTTTTAATTTTTATATGTACACACTATGGTTGAGAGCCAATCAAAACTTCAGAGTATTAACTTCCAATAGCTTTGAATAGTTTCACTTCAAAACATTTTTAAAAGTAATGGGAAAAATACAGTCTGTATTAGAAGTTATATGTAATCAATGCTTTTAATTGCCTTATTATCAACCTCTATGTTTACAAATACATTATGATGACTAATCTTTTCTTATAACTCCATTTATTACTATTGATTTTGCTTCCCAATGAGATTGCATGCTCTGAAACTTTGAAATACTCCTGTAGGGTTGACTCAATGACTGGAAGAATAAAAATTTGCTTTCTGGCGAGACATCCAGGGTTGATTACCCTAATTTCTCTAAGCACCATTTCAATTCTTATGATTTCAGAGGGCATCTATTTTGCAAATACATGTACTGGATTTTTTTCATAGTCATGAACATGGATATCTGAGCTCTGAACTGGACCTTCCCATTTTTGTGAAAGAATGATGTGGAAAATAAAAACTAAAGTTGCTTGAGTAGCATTCAGTATAATTTCACCGAGAATTTTAGATACTTACATGAGAACTCTACATTTGGGAGTCAGAGATGGATCAGTGTGTGAAGGTACCTGCACCTATACCCCCTACACACACATATTATCCTTCCCATAAAGACATCGACGTCCTAGAGTGAACTGTTTTATTTGTTTGTTTTCTTTGTTGTCTTTTATTTGTTTTATATATAAGGAGTGAGAAAGGTATCAATAACTAAAGGGTGAGGGCTACTGTAAGGTTAGTGCGTAATTGCATTGTTATGGTAAATTATGATTTAATTTTATCTTAATATAATGAGTTGAAATAATTTTGTTTAGTTAAACTACTAATGTTATTTGTTTATTCTTCATCTATTTTTAAAAATATGAAATGCTGATAAAATATTAAATGCATAAATGAAGTTAAATGACTTATACCTTGGTGATATCACCAACATTTATGGTGTACGGTAAACAGATTAACTCCAAAGAAATCCTGGAAAGAAGGGAGATTTACACTAATAATAGAAAAACATGTTAAAGATGTATGAGATACAAAGAAAAGACTTTCAATAATATTTAAATAATATTTTACAGGCTTCTGTGTCCACATAGTCATAGATGGCCTGATGACTTGTTGAATGTATACTAATTAATTGTGTTCTGATTGTACTCATACACACATATTAATTTTTCAAATAAATAATTAAAAATAGTAATCCAAAGATGCAGAATAATAAACATATGTTCCCATGTCTAATGTAGCTTTATATTGCTTTTGGATGTTTCTAAAATATTAGTTTAAATAAATGTTAGTCATGAAATACACTAAAACACAAATACACACGAACTCTTCTTTAAAACAGAGCATTATCCACTCCTATTAGTCTCATCCTATGTTTTCCTCCAGGAGTTACCTAACAGGTTTGATCCTTAATTTGTATCCAACTTGATTCAATTTTACATCCTTATCTATCACTGTATCATCTAAAATAGTGTTTTAAAATATATACATGTGTATGTTGTGTTGTAAGTGTATTAATATAAGCAGTACTAAATATAACTCTTATCTTTATGTATTTATTTTTCAAAATTCAGCATCATGTGTCAAGTGTATAACCATTTTCTATGAACTGAAACTCACTTGGAGAACAATGATCTCCAAGGTCATCTGCCAATTCTACTGTGCATAGGATGATTTTCACGTGAAAGTGCAAATGTATTTTTAATGACATAAAACTTACCTTTTCATTTTGTTGATATTGCTATTAGCCTGCTTGGATAGGAGTTGATTTAGTACAAATCAACTCATACACTCTTACAAGTAATCAGATTTATCACTGTTAAAAACTTACCATTTTTAAATGATTTTACTGAAATAATAATAAACACTTTTATTGATAATTAATTTAGATTATAAACAATATTGATTAATATAATATAATATTTAAAATTAATATTAATACTTTTATTAGTATTTTTGCTGCAAACTATCGAGGATGATGACTTTTAATGATGTTTGTGCAAATATAACTGTTGTGCCTGAAGATTTCCAAATACAGCAACTTAACCTGGTGGCACAATTGATTTTCTGGAAGTGAAGCTAAATGTTTTGTAGTGAGATGTAATCTCCACTTAAAATCATGAATGGTAATTTATAATTTCTCAGTTTAGAAATTTTACAAGCATGGTATTAAAATTAAAAATATAAATATGTCATTCAAATAAGTACTATTAATTTGTTTTTATAAAATACCTTTATTGATTTTTTTTGTGTGTGTGAGTTTCACTTCCATGCCTTTGTCCTTCTTGTCTCCCCATCTGTTCATATCTGCCCTCTGCCCTTGGAACACAACCCCTGCCAAAAAAATAAATAAATAAGAAGAAAAAAATAAATAAAATAGAAAGCATAGAAAACATCTTGTTGTGGAAGCAAAGCTGTGGTGTGTTACAGTGTATCACACAGTATACCCTTTGTCCATTATTTGCAAATGTTCATTTCAGTGAAGAGTCATTGGTCTGGTTCAATGGCTCTGGCTATACCATAAATACTGGATCCTCAGCAGGACTCTTTTGGTTGTCCTGATTTTTCTTGTGTCCTGGAGATCCTGCAGCTTTGGATCAGCAGGATTGGCTCTTTCATACATCCAGCAGTTCATAAATGAGGTAGATTTGAAGTGGGCTAGCCCAAAGCCCTGGATGTGGGCGTGGGTGGTTGCTGTGTTAGGTTGCCAGCTCTCCAGGTATGCATACCACCAGGTCAAACTCTCCAGAACTACAACTGCTAACTCGCCCAATGCTGTAGCCACCAGGGAGCTCTCCTGCTCACATGTTCCCAAGGCCAGTTCACCAGCTCTCAGGGTGCTGCTCACTCGAAGTATAGCTCCCACTTTCCCAAGTGCTTTAGCTGACTAAGGGCTGGGCCAGCTCTCCAGTTCTAATACTTCAAGGCTGGTTCACCTGTGCCTTCACCATCAGGACCAGCTCTACTTATTGTCTTGGGAAGATGCAGGGTCGGTTCTCCGAAGAGCTGCAACCAATTAGGAGCAGGGCCAGTTTCCTTGCTCTTATGACTTCATGGCAAGCTTTTCTGACTACTCCAGGTGGTAAGGGAGAGACCATAACCCCTGCACCCAAGTCATCTCAAGATAGAGGAATGGTGGGAACAGCTCATCTCTGATTGTTCCAGGGCCAGCTTCATAGCACTGCTCAGACTTGCTCTGAGTGTGAGAGCTGGTAAAAGGACAGCACCAGCTCTCCTATGCTCATGACCCTGGGGCCAGCTCTCCTGACTGCCACAGACATGAGAGGGAGGAATCACCTCCACACTCATGCTGCTTCTTAGCCGACGAGTGGCTGGACCAGTTCTCCTGCCCTCATGCCTTCTTGTGGTTTCACCCACAGCACTGCCACAATGGCCAATCCTACTCTACTGCCCTGGGAGAATTACAGGGTCTTCCATTCCGAGTGTTTCTACCACTGAGGGTCCAGGGATTTCCACACAGTCCTTGGACACCTATATATTCTCAGATGGCTACCCAGACCATGGGTATTTGTATGGTCTTTAGTGGTGATACGACTCATGGTAATTGACACAAACTACTGTTGCTGCATGGACCCTGACCAAAATGTGGCCCTCACTGGAAGCACAGGATGAGATCTACCATGGTCTCAGTTGGCAGAGTCGGCTACTCATAACAGGCTGTTTCCAGCTCCATCTCTCTTCATCAGCTTAAACTATTCCACTTCTGTTTTTCTCCCATCTCTCTACCACATATTTGTACATTGTCTATTGGTGGGCCATGAGACTAGCAGGCCTCTTGGTGACTTCTGCCTTACTCTGCCATGTGGTATCTACTACTAATGTTTTACTAGTAGAAAATTTCCCCTGTCTTTAAACAAAGGGAAATTTGTTGGAAAGGTAAAAACTATCACAATGAGTTGTAAATTCTTTTTCCTGATAAGACATTAAAATATTTTTGATAGATAATATAATGTGATCATCCTGCCTGAGGGCTGTCTCTTCAGATCCCGCCTGGCTATGATTGCCACTCCTCTCTGCCTGCCTTCTGCTAATTGCCATGCCTCTCTTCCGTTGAAGTTATGCTGCAAGTCCCGCCTCCAGAGACTCAAGAGAACTTGCTGATTGGGCCTGATTGCTGACGAACTTGTGGGAGGAGTTTTACCTTACCTACTACCTGGTTTCATTTTTGTTACAAAAGAACAGAACATGGCTGAGTAAGGCAGATATCTCCTGGCCCACTTTTATAATCTGTCCATTTTGGATAAGGTATTGATAAGGTAATATATTAAAGTATTATACATATTATTATGGCTAGCCAGGTCCCTGACTCCTATTTCCAGAGGACCCACTTATATTGTGGCTGTGGGCAGCTACATATGGCGTTCCAATGTGGACCTGTTTTGGAGCTGATAGGGACATAAATTATGTAATTATAGTTGGCATAATTGCCGGATTTTCCAGCTAGTAGCCTGGGACAGGCAGCTGGACAGGGTTGGATTAACCCTTTTTTCTCTGGGACAGGAGGAGCTCACAGAGCAAATGGCAAATTTGCCAGATATTCCAGTCAGGGGGGCGGGTACAGGCGGCTGGATAAGGTTTGCATAGGCGAATTTCCTGTGACTTTCAGGAATATTCCTAGTTATTAATCTATGTTGTCTTATTAACATGTACATATGTGTGTCTCCTGTCTTTGACGAGTGAGTGCAGATGTCTTGCATTTTTGTCTTGTCCCTTTGTCTTAATTAACATGCAGCCAAGATGACTGCCGGAGGCTTCTGCCTGCCCACCACTCCATGTCAGGCGGTCCTGGCCGGCTGCCTCCCCCGCCCGAATGGAGGACAGAGGGAGCCACGTGTCACGTCTTCTGCACCTGGCCAAGATGGCAGCCAGGCTGATCACGGTGCCCTCAGGCGCCCACACCACAGAGCTGATTACTAACCAGGGCCTGAACAACTCGGGCCAGGTGGCTGCTGCCTGCCTCGGGATCCGAGGCCACTCTTGGGGTACTGGGGTGACAGCAGAACACCACAGAGAAGAGTCCCCGGCCAGGGAGAGGTGCTCACCACGGGGAGGCCCCAGGCTGTGACCAGGCAGGGGCCCAGAGCCCCAGCTCAGCCAGATTCAGCGGTGGGTTCCCAGAGCTTTGTGAATGGTGTGCCGTGGTGCGGGTGTAAACAAAGCTAGGGAGTCCCAACCCAGCCCCATGGTGGGCCCAACAGCGTGGATCCGGCTCCTCGGCGGGCAGACAGAGGGCCAGGCACTCCTCGCCAGTCGATACCTGCTCTGTTAGAGAAGTTAACACTGCCCTCTGAAGCAGCACCTGTCTGTCACCAATCCACAGTGCTGTGTCATTAGCATGTCACAGCTGCTGCCTCTTTCTTTAAACTGGACAGTCACCTTGGTGACTCACATAGGGCTCAACAGTTTAGACTCTAGAATCCTTAACCTGGCTTGGGGTCTCAGGGCTTCCACTTGACCACACTTGGTTCAGTTCATTGCTTATGAAGTTGGCACTAATCAGAACCAGGTGAGGTATGAGAGGTAACATTTTGCTTATTTTGCTGTAATGCACACCACCTCATTAATCACCATGGCTCCAGTGGCTCTTAGAGCAACAGTGCTGTGTGCAGCGGAAGCCCTAGACTGTGCCTCCAATCATCCTTCCGTGCACAGGGGTGAGACAAGAGGCCCCTGAACTACACCTGCTCCAGTTTGAGAGCTTTGTGTTTAAGCTAAAATATTTACATTTCTTGGCCAGGTACCTTGCAGCCAATTGGTATTTTTATATCTTTTTGAGGTTAAAGAGTGCTTCTCTTTTTAGGTCCTACAAGATGTTGCTTTAAACTTAAAAGGTTTCAGGGTGGGTAGGGGTCTATGACAAGGTTGCCAACTGTGAAACTCCACAGAAATCCAGAAGGACTTAGAGAAGACAGTGTTGAGGGCAAAGATTTTTGTAATTTCTCAAATTTGGGGTAAGACTCACTTACAGGTTAGAAGTACTTTGATGTTTTTCCCAACACAACAGAAGTCATTAGATTACATTACAGTTGTTGTGCAGCAACACATTTCAGTTATGTGTGTTACAAAAAAGAGATAGTTTTCAGGAGTCCAAGTGTCTGTCTCATCAATGTTTTAAAGCTAGAATAAGAACATGGCAGAAGTCTGTTTCGGTGATTCTGATATTAACAATTGCTTTGTGACACTAAGTTTTCTTTTTCTTTCTTCTTCATTTTCATTTTTTCCCCTCAAGACAGTTTCTCTGTGTAGCTTTAGCCATAGTACAGGTTGGCCATGAACTCATCCATCTATCTCCAGGCTTCCTTTTCTCTCTTTCTTCCTTATTTTTTTATATTAAGGAAACTGATGTGTCATGAGTGTTTTGCCTTCATGTGCATCTGTGTACCATATGTGTGCTTGTTGCCTGAAGAGATAGAGAGCCTCCATGTGGGTGCTGGGAATAAAACCCAGGTCTTTCAGAATAAGAAGTGCCCTTAATCACTGAGCTAACTCTTTGGTCCTGGGCTTTGTTTCTTAAAGTTTCTTTTTCTTTTTTTTAAAAGGATTTAATTATTGTTATGTGTAAGTATACTGTAGCTGTGTGACTCTAAAAGTTAAAAAGCAGCTGTGGCCAGTATAGGCCTACTGCCAACTATAATTACTTACTTATTTAGATTAAGTGGTAGATACAGAATTTTATTTTAATAAGGAGATATAATTAAGGTTATTTGGTGTTTAACAAACTCTTAATGAATTTCCAAATAGACTTGTACCTGAAAATTGTTCAGAGACACTCAAATAAAGTTTTGTTTGGTTTCTAACAATGCTTTTACTACACAAGGTTATGAAAATGTTTTCATCAAAAATCATCCTGTAAAAGAAACTGAGATATAACAACTATTTTGTCCTTAAAATCTTTTGGGAGTTACTCAAAAATATTTATCTTTAATTTAATACTTACCACAGAATGGCCTCAGATTGACTTAAGAGATTTTCTTTGGTGTTTACAAACCAGGTCTTAGAAAGTTGATTTCCCTGTCTCTTCTCTATACTAGAAGCTAAAGCTTTAAATTTCTTAAATTTCTCAGGGTAAGTTAACTATTTAGCCTTATTTTCATCAAAATTTAGAGACAAGTTACCTGTTTTTAGTTACTTTCAACTAAGACCTCATCTTAAAACTCACCATAAGACTTAATCCTCTGATAAAATTCAACTGGTGAGACATACAGCTTTTACAAAAGCTAGAAGCATCTTCTATCACTTGTGATTATCACAATCTAATATTTAATTTGTGGCACTACATCCATTTGACAAAGAGAAAACATTAATATCTCTTCTCTTATTGAAAATAAAATTTTATATCTTACCATAAAGCTATGGTGATATTATTTATTTATGATATTATTTATGATTTATTAATTATGATATTATTATTTTATTTTATACTTTAAAAATATTTGTTTTCTCTACTATAATCAATTTAATTTTATAACTTATTATTATATTTGGCCTATTACTTACTGATAAATTCCTAAATGAAATTTTATTTTCTCTATAGTAAACAAATGTTTTTATTCTTACTTTATTTCCTACAAATTTATTTACACCCTGTAACTATATGTTACCTCTTTAGCCCTTTTATAAATATATATATATATATTTATAAGTCACATGTTTTATTCTCATAATTTTCTCACTATTTCAGCACAAATATCCAAATTGTGTGCTATAATTCCTTTATATTCAAATATTAAAATTTTAGCCTTATCTTATATATTGATATATGGGTACATATATATAAGCTCTTTTTTACTTATTATCTAGACATTTTTATAATATTTTTCTAATTTCTATATTAAAAACTATTAATACACATGTGACTATTAATGCCTCCTCAGGCTTTCAAGTTGTTATTGCCTTTACATTAATAACAACAAAACATTAATTGGTTATTGTCTATATTATATTTCTTTATGTAATGTTCCTAGTCAAGTTAATACAGATATTGGAACTGACTATTAGAGTCAAACATTTTAGACATTCTGTCAATAATTTAATGCTACCCATATTTACTAAAATAATCTATATTTTTAAGAGACTATGTTTGTTCAATGTGCACTTTGCACATTGAAAATTTGATTTTTTATATTTTTATATTAAATGAGGGGGAGTACGCACTATTCTGCATGCCAGAGTTACCGCCAAGAACATTTTGGTTTTTGCTGTTTTAAAAAGTATGGTTTTTTTTATTAATTTGAAAAATATTTCATTTTTTGCCTCTTTTAAGGCATGCCTCACTTTCTACTTGTTTTTAAAGACATGTTGCCTTTTGCTTGTCTTGAAATATATATGTATCTTTTCTCAGTCTGATGCTAGAGGCCAGCTTGCTGTGGATCACCATTGACATCCATACATTTTTAGTTTTTATGCCATGATCAAAATGACATGTCATTCCACTTACTAATATGTTTTTTCTTTACCCCATCTTGTTCTGGGAAAGGGGCTCTATTTGTGTTGGAACACAATGGCTGCCTAAAATTTTGTTCTGTAGAGTGGATACAGACACAAATTCCTTTTTATATTCATGTTTTTATGACAAAAATTGTGGCTATACATTTTATTAGCCAACAAGTCTACTTGTCTGAAATGACCTCCACCCTTTTATGGGAGTCAACAGTGACTTCCTTCTACTCTTAGAGGTCAAGCCCTAGCCTAAATGTTGCTAATTTGCAACTAAAGTGCCTGAGACATTTTCAAGTTAATGTTACTTTTTAACTTTTAAGTTCTTATCTCAAAACTCTCTCAGTCCTGGAGCTTCTGACATGAATGTTACTTATTGACAATTAAATTGAAGGCCTCTTGAAGGCAAAACTATTGAAAACGCTCCTAGCTGAGGCCTATTGAAGGCAAAACTATTGAAAATGTTTCCTAGCTTGGAAACTACTGTTTCTCAGCTCAATTAAGGTGTCTACTCCCAGCTGCCCATCAGCACACCAGCTCTGCTTCATGTGAACTTCTGAAAAGGCAGACTCCAGAGAAATTGTGGCTGCTCCTGGACTTTGCAGGCGACAAGGGCGTGTCTTGGCACTAGCTACACAAATGAAGAGTGAGACCTGCATCATCATCAGGCATTTAAGGCATATCTCGATGCTAGCTGCATGGATGATTGGTACATATTGGAAATCTGTGGTCTTCGAGCTAGGTCACTAATGGTAACAACCTGAGACAGAAGCACATGCCAAGTGGCTGTGTGTTTTTGAATAAACATGTTAAGGCTCAATCTGTAGTACAGACTAGCTGCTCGTGACCTTGATGTCAAGTAAGTTGCCAGTCAATGATATTTATTACTCAGGTTTTCGGACCAAGTACCATAAGAATTCCCAAGCAAGACTGTGCCACATAAATATGCCTTTGTCCTGCTGTTTTTAAAATAAAAAATGAGGAACTGTGACCGTCTTGCCTGAGGGCTGTCTCTTCAGATCCCGCCTGGCTAGGATCGCCCCTCCTCTCTGCCCACCTCCTGCTAATTGCCACGCCTCTCTCCTGGTTCGCTGAAGTTATGCTGCAAGTCCTGCCTCCAGAGACTCAAGAGAACTTGCTGATTGGGCCTGATTGCTCACGAACTTGTGTGGGGGGGTTACCTTACCTACTACCTGGTTTTATTTTTTGTAACAAAACATCATTATTAAACAGAACATGGCTGAGTAAGGCAGACGTCTCCTGGCCATTTTTATAACCTGTCCATTTTGGATAAGGTATTGATAAGGTAATATATTAAGGTATTATACATATTATTATGGCTAACCAGGTCCCTGACTCCTATTTCCAGAGGACCCACTTATATTGTGGCTGCAGGCAGCTATAATATAAGATATTAAATTAAGCAATAATGAAGAAGCATACCACCTGAATGATGAATACATAAAGCAGTAACACTTTCCATTTTCCATAATTTTAACTAAATTGAAAGTCTTGTATTTTTTATTTATTAACTTTTTTGAGACAGTCACTCCATAGCAAAGGGTAACCTGGAATAAGGAATTCATTACCCTATGTTTTATTAATATGGCAAATATGAGATTGTATAATAGATTGTATAATAGGCAACAATGATTTTTAGTTCTTAGAATTTTTTGATTTTTTTTTTTTTGTTTTTTGAAAATATTCAAAAGTTTCCTACAATTATGACCATGGCTCATTTGATTTACTGTTGTGCCTAGAGATTCCAGGATATAAGTAAAATTTAAGAGTATCAGTGTGTCCCCCAAACAGTTCTAGAACTGATCTTATACATAAGAAACCTATTAAGATCCTTTTTTTTAAGATTTATTTATTATTTATTTATTACAAGTACACTGTAGCTTTCTTCAGACGCACCAGAAGAGGCTGTCAGATCTCATTATGGGTGGTTGTGAGCCAACATGTGGTTGCTGGGATTTGAACTCACAACCTTCAGATGAGCAGTCAGTGCTCCTACTGCTGAGTCATTTCACCAACCCAAGATTCTTTTATTAAAATTTCATATTTTATTTTATTTTTTGAGAATTTCATGAATTAGCATTACATCTACCATGATTATATAAGCCCTTCCCTTTCACCTCTTCTTTTGTGCATTCTGGTTGAAAACTTATGATACCTACTTCACTTATTATTTCTACAAATATATATATACATATATGTATATACATATTTATAAACATACATGTATACGTAACTTACTGAGATATTTTAATCAGTGTAACATTCTCATCACTCTAGGAAACTTTTCATTTGTTTCTTAATATTTTTTATTCCAAAAATTTGGAGGGGTTCACAAACATTCCATGTGTTTCCTCTTGCACTCAATACAAGCATATTCTATAATAAATGTAGGTACAGGATTGCTTTACATAGAGCGTATTTTTATACAGGTTTATAAAAATAGTGATAAATTGTTCACCAACTGACAACACAGATTCATATTTTATCATTAG
>JADRCC010561189.1:0-26649 GCA_019843855.1 Hylomyscus alleni
TTTTTTTTTTTTTTTTTTTTTTTTAATGAGTGCCCAGTGGTCAGGCAGAGAGAAGGAGATGCTGGGCAGATGGGCAGACCTGGAAGCCATGTAGCTCTGTTCCGGGAAAGGTGGCCAGACAGTGAAGGCTACACAGTGAGACCCTGTCTCCAAAACAAAACCCAAACAAACAAAAGAACCCATATCAAAGACAGTGACAAAATGTTCTAAAGGTTAAAAATGTGGAAGGCACCTAACTCTACTTCCAGTGTCACTGTCTAGGTCCTGGAGACGCTACAGGGGAGGACGGCGGTGCTGTGTGTGCCTATGCTGGGTACCTGTTGCCATGAGTAGGAGATTGTGGGGCAGGTGGTCAACACTGATGGAGGGAGGATGGCTCCATGTGGTGCAGCTGACGTCACCTGGTGACTTTCCATTCTCAAACAGCAACGCACACTTCATGACTCCTGGGCTGTCAATTTCAGTCACCAAGTGTGGTTCTGGTATGGGAACTGACTCCAAGTGAGTTCAAAGGTCAGCACTGCTAGGCTTCCCTCCTTTCTCTAGTGCCAAGCCCAATTCCCCAGCCCACCCTCCAGAAGGCAGGGAAACTTGGTTTAGATTTGGTTTAGACTTCCTCCTGGGGTTTGCTGCACAGAGCTCAATCACACTAAGCCTGGCTTTGCTATGGAGAGTAATTCCCTCAAACACATTTTTTTCCTAGAAACTTCTTCATGAGGAGAGGTTTTGAGATTGGACATCCAGTAGCCAAGGTTGCCCTTGGACTCCCAATCCTTTGGCCTTTGTCTCCCCGGAATTCCAGCGTATGCCACCACACTAAGCTTTAACTGTTTGAAAACAGTAGGCAAAGTAGAAATACCACTTTTTTCTGTTCTTCAAAAAATCCTATGAAGGTCAATTAAGTTTTTAAAATTTTTATTGTTTTAAATGGTACTTAAAGTCATGTATATAAGTAAAAGGAAAGTAAAGGTGGAGTACTGTTTTGGATGAGAGCCAAATGATGAGCTATTTTAAATTTCAAATGAGAACGTATAGACCTCGGAGCTATGTCAGGCTTCTCATTTGCAGGACACTTTGGCACTCTTTCCATACAGCCTCTGAGCTGCACCACCCACACTACTGGCTGCACAAGAGCGCACACAGAGCAGGCACCACTCAGCTCTAGTTGGGTACTGTTTCCTTTAATGCTCACAGGAAGCACCTTGGTGGGTGCTGGTTTACTTGTTTGAATCTCAAGGAGCTGATCCTCACAGGCCCTAAACACAGGGGCAGCATCTGACCCATGGGTGATGACAGGTCAGAGAGACTGCATACCTTTAGAAGTAAGTGACTCTTACTGAAGCACAGGGATCAGGCGGCAAACAGGACATGTGTCTGGGACGTGACTCCAACGAAACAAAGAAGCAGAACACAGGCCCTCCCCAGAGATAGGAAGACCGCAAGAGGACAGACATATTGGAACAGTAAGACCACGATGAAAATGGACAGGACAGCAGGTCTATGGGAGGAGGGGGCAGATGTCAAGCAGTCCACAGTGAGAAGAACTGGGACAGCAGACCAGGTCTTCAGTGACATGGTAGTGTCCTACCATGGACAGCCAACCTAGGCCAGCCCTTCATGGCCACAGCCTGTGAGAGACTCAGGCAGAGCTTTATAGAAAATGATGCATAGGCTTCACTCTTAGCTAAAATAATGTTTGCAGCAGTACAATTTAAAATACACCACGAGTAAATTTAGGTAATTAAAAATTATCTCAAAAATTAGAAACAGACAGCTGTAGGCCATAGTAATAAGTGCCTACAACAGATATGTTTCATTTCCTTTTAGTGTAACATGCAATATTTATATTTTGTTCTTACAACCAGCTGCACAGCTCCATAGAGAAATATTAGCAGATTTAATTTCGGAACATCTGAAAGCTTGAAAAAAGCATATCAAATTCAATGTGGTAGAAGGATATAAATATGAATAATAGATGTAAATTTCCTCCCCAATATTTCAACTTTCTGAATTCACTGTATTCACAGCACACATGGACCAGTGCCAAGGTTTATTATTCAAAAAGATGCAGAACTATTTTAATAAACAGTTGTTTTAGACTACATCCAGTCCTGTCAGAGTCACCAGCCTGCCAAGTGTCACTGCTGACACGATTATCCTTTGTGTGTTTCTTTGGCAGACAGAAGAGGAGAGGGCATCATTAATATGTGGGGGCATGTATTAATCTGCTCTATTCCTCTGTCTTCACTGAATATGGACGAGTCTGGGTATGCTGTACAAGCAGATGCAAGTGTTTTTAACTTCTAACACAAATCTAAAGATAGGTTTGTGTGCCTATGCACACACTAAAGAGTGTAACTTGGCACACAGATAAAACTACACAGAGAACAAATGTTGTGCCTTCTCTGGCACATACACATGCACACACACTTTGTGAGGTCCACCCTAGCATCTAGAGTACAGAAACAGCTGTTAGGAAGTACAACACAGCTCTTGTGTCTTATAAAACATTCACCTTGACAGCTTTTGAAGAGCCTGAAAGCTCATACAGGCACAGGTGATACAGGTTTCTGGTAGAAGCATTTCTGAGCTGCTCTTGTCCTGCTCCCCGCTAGCCCCAGATATACTGATTCAGGTCAGATTTCTCCATACACCAGCAGTCCAAAGATCTGGACACCCCTCTGCCCGCACCAAGGGCTGACAAGGATAAGGCAGCATCACATGTGAGGCTATGGCTGAGCTAGCTCCAAACTACCGGTTCCTGCCTCCCCCTCTACAGCATGCAGCAAACACTGCAGGCACTTCAGTATGTCCCAGGCCCAGTAGGACAGCTGTATGCATCACAGTATAAGTCAGGGAGAAGGAAGAACTGTGCAGTACTCTCTTCCATGGCTACTGGGTATTCCCTCCCGCCTAAGGGTTTTATTTTTTATTTTTTTTTGGATTTTCGAGACAGAGTTTCTCCGTGTAGCCCTGGCTGTCCTGGAACTCACTCTGTAGACCAGGCTGGCCTTGAACTCAGAAATCCACCTGCCTCTGTTTCCCAATGCTGGGATTAAAGGCATGCACCACCACTGCCTGGCTGCCTAAGGGTTTTATAATGCTGTTGGAGATTTATGTTCTCAGTCTAAGTGAGGCTCTGTGGAAGTCCTCCTCCACTCCCGAAACACAGTTCTCCTAGATACAGGTGTCTTGGCAGGTGACTGCTCTCTGTACCTCTGCCCTGTTCCCACAGAGAGCAGCTTTACCTCACTGGAGAGCTTTTGGGCATCTTCTGATGCCTTTTAAGTTTCCTTCTCATTGTGAACATGGAAATGTTCACAATTTTACTGTGCTGTGTTTGTGTGGATGTCTTATCTTACATGGGGCATGTTTAACTTTTGGGTCATATAAATCAATGCTAGCAAGTTTGTAGCCATTTTTCCCCCAGAATATTTTCTTCTGATTTTTCTCTCTTGAAAGGTGATTTATCACGCCACACCTAGTTTCCGTGTGAGCATCTCTGCAGCAGTGCGCAGTGAGGTCCATCTAGATGTGAGAGTTGGGGCTCCCGTAAGCCTCCAGCGAAAGAAAGGGAAGGGATGGGGAGGCTTGGTCAGAGCTGTCTTGGCCATCGCTGGTAACCACATGTTCTCCATGAGGAAGACAAGACCAGGAGAGGGAGCTTGTTTATGGAAGTCATTCCTTTCTAAAGTAGAGCTACATTGCTTGTTCACTCTGTCTGTGTCCTCACTCCTCAGTGTCAGGTAAGCAGCAGGGCCTGCACTGGGGCTTTGTGTCTACCCAGCATACCCCAGGCTGCTCAGAGGTCCTCAAAGCCAGTGTGTGTGGGGCAGGAGCAACCTTGAGATCAGCATGTTCTAGTGTCATCACAGCCAAGGTAGGACAGACACAACTCTGAGACTTCCTCTCACCCAAGAGTTACACGTGATCAGCAACTACTGTGGGCTTTGCCATTTAAACGCCGTTGCTTCCACTTCCCCAGCAGCTCTAAGAACAGACTACAATTGTGCTGTATTTCAAATCTGACAGCTGTTGGTCATTAACCCCCCCAAACATACACCCCCCAACCCGCAAAAAAAGCTCTTGCTGGAAGGACCACACCTGAGAGGTCATGCTGCACCGGTGACACCTAGAAAGCTCATGCTAGATCTCTTCCCTAAGGCATGTGTACAGAGAATGCAACTGCTCTGTGCTGCTGTGAGAGGGGAATGAAACACGTCTTGGTAGATAAGTACAGAATACAGCTGCCTTCCTGTTAGTCACTGTCAAGTTTAAATGGTGCTGATTCTGAACAGCTTGGCCATGTGAGTCTGACAGGATGTGCTGCCAAGCCGAGCACCACATAACACACCAACCTGTACTTCAGCTGCAAAGGCTTCATCACATATAGAAACAGAATTATTAAGAAATTCACCGAGATGTGAGACCTCTAAGTGTGACAGGCACTAAGCTGATGGAGCTGGACCTATCCAGAGTATCGCCACCTTCCTGTTCAGTTCCTCAGAGGCTGAGCTGGCTCTGTTGGCCATTACAGCTATCAGAGACAGCTCCTGCATGATGGTATCAAAGGCCACGGGAACTTGCAGCTCTCCCTGCGGATCTGCTGTGGATGACATGGGTCTTGGAGGTGAGGAACAAGCAGGAGAAAGGTGAATTTACTTTGAATTTGCTAGCAGGCTCTCCTTCAGCCTGTGGGATATTTGTTCTTTTGCCCTTAAGTTCCGAAATAATTAAGTCAAAACCAGAGAATAGCAATGATAGAAGTGAGTGGGTGGACAGGCCTGTTCCCTTGCAATCATGTGAGCATCTACCAGGCTAATCCATCTTGAATGCTGCACCATTCTGCACCTAGGCCAGCTACAACCAAACTCTTCTTCCTAAATCAGGTGAGTTTTGCTTAAAGGGCTCATCCTAACCCTGGCACAGCCTGGGTTCAAGACCAGCTTTATTTCTCATTGAATAATGTTAAAATGGAGGTGCAGAGTAGATAAAATACAGGCAGAGATGTGTCCAAGAGCCCAATGAGCAAAGGCCAGAGCAGGGACCAGAACCTTGCCCACCCCACTCCCCTTGGACACATTAGGTGGCCGTCTTCAGATCTAAGAGCAGAGCACCCTCTACACCAAAGACTGAGAGTCTAGAGTCTTCCTCAATTCCAGTTCCACACATAATTAAGACTAGAGATGCAGCTTGGATGTGACCTCTCTAACCAGAGGTGGCAACCATGGGCAGGACAAGTAGCGAGAGCAAGGCTCCAGCAGGCCTATGGATACAGCTCCAGTGTCTTTCTGTCCGACTGATAGTGCAACAGAGACTGTTAGCAGCATGTAGCCCACTTACATTCAGGCTCTCAAGGGGGGAAGGGTCTAATCCTAGGAGCAGACTAATCCTCCATGGTTCTCTCACCATCTGGCCCCAAGCTTCCCTACAGATCCTACATGAAGGATCTTCCTACATCCTTCCCAGACATGAAGATGCATCTACCAAAATCCATGACTCATGTGCAAACACGGTGGTTCCTCTTTATATAAAGAATAGTATAGAAACTGCATATTTCTCTTAATGTGACATGACTCCACAGCATTTCAATGAGACTGGACAGTGCTCCTTCCTAACTGCATAATGAAAACCCTGATCCCCGCTCAGCTGCGACCCCATCTATCCAGAGCCTCTAACGACGGAGTAGGGACGATCCCTCGGCCAGCTACCACTCCCACTGTCCTGAGCCTCTAACCATGGAGTAGGGACAATCCCTCGGCCAGCTACCACCCCCACTTGCTGCTGGTGTGACAGGACCTCAGTCTCAGCATTCTTTCTGAATGCTGCACTCACTATACAATGGTCAAAGGCAGGCACATGAGAGAGCACTGACTTGAGCTCCCTGGAGGCTCAGCAACTTCCATATCACACAGTGATACACAGACACACAGTGTCTGTCGCTGCACAACAGCACCAGACACTGTTTGCATGTCTTTGTAAATGGAGGCTCTGCCAGACAGCTGGACTCAGTATTTCTCTCACATGAGCTAGCTAAGGGTATGGACAAAGCATGCTTGTGAGGTGGAAGTCAGCAGCATACTCTAAGCTGTGAGGTCCACACAAAGGACAACACTATGGAAAAGACAAGACATAGAGCCCTAGAGAGAGGAGAGAGGGCAAGGCAGCTGGGAAGAGGATGTTGAAGGGCCTACTGTACTGGAATTCTTGGACAAGGATACAGGACAGCATGGTATTCTCTGCCAGAAAGCAGCGGTACTCACTTGGGCTTAGTGGATTCACATCCAAAGGCTGAGGCCGAGTACACTGGGGCTTAGTCCCTTTGTCCCCAATATGGTAGCATCCATTTCATATTCTATGACCATAGGGTTATGTCACCAAGGCTACACGGATGCAATAAAGTCACCAGGACATCGAGGCCACCGGAATGCCATGCAGTTGTGCATGTACACACCAACACTGATGAAGCCTGGTTTTTGTTTTTGTTTTTCTATTTTGTTTGTTCTAAAGGGGCTCTTAGCACACTACTACTGAGCTCTGCATCGTGCCCACAGCTGTGAGAGAGTACAACAGTAATGTGGACTTTGTACTGCACAAGCAGCCACAAGCACCAAGCAAATAAAAGGGAGATAATCATCAGATCAAGAAGAGACCAAAGATGATTATGGACAATAAATACTGCACAGCCCCATAATTTAACCCTGAAACAATTACACTGGCAGGACTGAGGCAAGGAAAAGGTTAAAGCATAGCCTTTCTCTTTAACAGTGGAAATGCAACTCAGGAGGAAGAAAATGAACATAGGCCAAGCACAGAGCTGAGGTAGGTCACTTGACTTGGTTATCTTTTATTCTATGCCTTGTAATGTTTTCTGAATTTTACACAAATTCATGTCAATTTGTTAAAACAAAATTTAAAGGCAAACTAGCTTGTTCAGGATATTTCCTACCATAGCCAGGAACAGCATATAAGGTTCAACAGAGCAAAACAGAAACCCCACATATATCCAGAGACTAATTTCAAATTAGTAGAGGATAAGGGTCCTTCTATTAGTAGGTTCCTTATTTGTTTACTAAAACAGGTGAACTTTTACTAAGATTTATGCTAGAAAGACAAGGCCTAAAGCACCTGATAAGAACTCATGTTACTGAAGACGGCCAAGCCAGGAAACCTAGCTCAACTATGCACGAAAGCTATTTAGCAACCATGCAATGGGATATAGAGCAAAACCAGATGAAAGGCTAAAAGAGTCACATAGCAGAGATGAGATCATTTTGTCGATTGAAAAGGCACCAACTAGTCATTCAGAGGAGGGTGAAAGACATGCATGGCTCCCAAACACTTGACAAAGCACCACATGCCTGCCATTCTGATAGCAGCAGATGGAGCTGCATTCGTCTTGCTCCACCACTTGACTGCCCACTAGTGACAGCACACCCACTGCCAAGCTGGGAACTCAGCATGACAATGACCCTCTACTTAGGAGGAGTTTATACTTGTTTTATCAGTGTTTATACTTGTACACAGGAGACGGGAGGCATGGTGGCTTCTCCACAGGCTCATGACATAAGGACCATGCTCCTACAAGCAAGGGCCAAGGGTGCACCTCAGGCCACTTCCTCATCCTCAGGTTGGGCAGCCAGATCTCTCAGTGCAGAACTGAGAACACAGTCAGAACCTAGTTCCTATGAATGTCTGACAATTTGACAGTGCCAAGGATGCCAAAACAGGCCAAGGTTTCTTTTCTCCTTTCCCACTGTTGTGAAAAGGCAGGCGTCAATGACAGTGACCCACATGGTGTGATGTGTGGCACTGCCTGCTGTTTGCCTTCCCTTGAACTCCCTCCACTGTCCAGACCCCTGCCCACCCCCCTTACCTGGGCCCACGCATGCCAGTGGCGCTCCTCTCGACAGACGAGGGCAACCCTACAGGCTGTTCTCTTCGGATCCCTGGGGCCCTGGGCTTCCTGGGCTTTGGTGCTCTCTCCTGTTCATTGTCTTGGTCTTCTGGTTTCTTCTTCTCGCTGTCACTGTCATCACTGCCTTCTCCAAGGATGTCATCGACCTGACAAAAGGTGGAGAGTCAGTGAGTTGTCTTGCAAGTTGGTTTTCTGTAGGAGTCATATGCTCCATACCTGCCCAGGAAGAACTGCAACAGATTCGCACCATCTTCATACAAGGGCAGGCTCAGAGCCACTCTGCAGGGGTTGGATATTCAGTTCTGTTTTCTACTTGAATGCTGGGGACTGCAACCAAGCTTAAACGACAGCAGAGAGCAGAGGTGTACTGAGACTCATTCAGAGATGCCCATGGGGCTTGCACACTTGAGTCCTGAGAAGGATGGCAGCTTGCATTCACAGGCTTATGTTCTCCCATAGTATACTGATAGAACTTCTGTACGTTGCTGGCCATTTACTAGGTCAGTAAGACCCGCAGCCTGAACATGTACTTCCCAAGAGAAGTAGCTCCAAGATACTGAAGTGCAGTTGTGTTGCAAGAAAATGCTCTCTTTCCCACGTACCTCAAGCTGGGGACCAACATGTGGGTGATGGGGAGCAGAAACAAGCCTGCCTGCCTGCCTGCCTGCCTGCCTGGGATTCTTGCTACTCATATTTGAGGGCAGGCAGAGGGAAGTGAGGTGTCCTGGTCAGAAAACTTAGGGAGGGCATAGCAAATAGAAGGCAGCTGACAAGCAGGCATTTAGGGAACCTCACTTGGGTCACCAACTCAGTGAACCACCTTGTCCCTCAGTATCAGAGAGGAGTGGCTGGTGCTACTCTATTGTGCCCATGGGAGCTGATGCCATGCAGAAAAGAAACAGAGCCAACACCTGGCTTCCGCATTCTGGCCCCAGTTCTTAGCTTCTCCTGCACTGAAGAGACTCTCCCACTGGGGTCCAGTGGCCTAGCAGTCCTGCCAAGGAGAGAGTATCGCCCGTGCCCTCAGGACTGCACTCCTACAACAGTGAGGATTAGGCTGCACCCAGCGGGAGCAGAGACGACACTGAGCTTGCTGGCCGACAAGAATGCTGAGGTCCTGAGGGGGACCCACTTCCCTGCACTTGACTCCTGACTCTGTGACCATGCAGAGGAAAGCTAGAGGCTCCTTTAAGTTTCTGCATTACTTGTTATGCACACAGAAAACGGTACAGTGGGAGAATGTGTTTTAAGGGGATGATGTCAACTGAGAAGCTATTTTTATGAACAGAAAATACTTTGAAGGCCAAAGAGAAACTTTAATGACATGTGAAAAACCCCAAACTTGGAAAACAAACTTGAGGCGTTCTGAAACTGCTCAAGAGGATTTAAAACTGTCACACAAATGCTGGCTGTAGGCAGCACATATGTTCTGAGAGTGACTTACGCAAATTACACTCTAAACCCCAGAAAGTTCTTTACACCAGGGCAATGAAAACAAATGTTAACTCTCAAGTCTCTCTCTCACAGGCTTTAACGAAGCCATCTCACTAAAACTCCAGGGACCAACATTTTCAGGAAATAGAGGGCCAAAGACACAGGATCATTCTTCGAAACATTTATCACCTTAAAAAAAAATTAAAAGCAAACACCTGATGAAGACCTTTTAAATCACCATACCATCAAAGAACATTCTGTGTAGGATATGCTGTTACCACGTGGCTCAATGACCTCTGCTGACTAAACAGCTTTGGTTAACTAGGATAACTGTCTAAGATCCAGTCACAAGTTGACGAGAGGTGAGAGTGACTGCTGTTTAATAACAGAATATGCCCAAGCATTGCCTTGACATGTCTGTTGTGCATTGTGACACTAATCATCAGATGTGTACACAGTACATGGTCACAGCTGAGGCTCTTTTCAGAGTCTAATTCAGTGTGAATTGTTACTGTTGTTGATCATAGCCAAAGGGTAATTGATTATATATAAATCAAATATAAACATAAACAGTGGTACTAGCTGTTATAAAGAGAACAGGAGCAGATCTGAGCAGATAAGTGCTGAGTCCAGTGGGACACCCCCACTCTCGGAGCATCAGTTTTTAGCTTAGGGTGCAAACACTGGTGATCAGGATGTTGTTCTTGCACTGTGGATAAGCAACACACTCAGCTCTCACCTAGCAAGCAACAGTCACATGTGCTTAGATTCCCTACCTAGGAGGAGCAAGTCTTGAGGGAATGGGGGTGGGCTGAAGGCGGCCAATCGGCCAAGGAGAGTGGTAACCAATAGAAAAGACTGGGAGAGAGAAGTATGGCGCTTGGCTCCTCTCCATGGCCACTGTAGGCACATGGCTTGCTTCCTTTGGTGACTGGTCTCCTCCAGAAGCAGGCAGGTGCAGAGACATGATAATGCATCTGTCCCTGCTTCAGTACCCCACAGTATCCCTCTACCATCTCTTCAAGTCTTATCTCTGCCCGCTGGCTTAAAAAAAAAAGTTATTATTTGTTAATAATCTAAAGATAAACAGATTGAACAGAATGTCCACCATAGTAAATAAGAAAGATGAAATTACAGAAGACACAGGATTCTCTAGCACTGATTAGTTTTCTTAAAGAAAAAAAAATTCACCCTGGGAAGCCTGAAAACACAAGTTTCCTGGTTTTATGGCTGACCAAACACATTCTGTCCAAGAGAGTAGACAACACATGGGGCTGTGAGATAGAAGACGGAGCCATCCCTGCCCACATCACAAGATGGAATTGTGAACCAGGAAGGGGGTTGGGAATTATATATACGCAAAAGTTTTAGCCACTATGAAAACAAGTATTTAATTTTTGACAAATAACTGCGTAAATTTTGACAAATTTCCGGGTATACAGGAGTCCATGGGGTCAATCAGTCTTTGGGGTAATTCTCACCCTCCTCTCTGTCCATAGAACCGACACACCAGATTAAGAAGAGAGGATACACAAGTCTAACTAGTGGCTATGCAACAGAGGAATCCCCCACCTCATGCCCAGAAGCCAACACACCCACCCATGGTCTCTGGGGAAGTCTGGACCTGAAGTAGATATAGTACAAATTTAACCTGTCCACCTCCACACCTGGCCAGCTCAACTGTACAGGGACTGCTGTCTGCCTCCTCCTGAGACAGATTCACTGTTGGCAGCACTACTCCAAGGTCTGCGGACCTCTGTTTATTCCCTTCCATAGTTCTTGGTGATCTTCAGGATAAATCACTCCCGAGATTCTGTCTTGGAGGATGCGTGTCACTTCCCTGTTACCCTGCCCTGCCCACAATGGTTTAACTGGTAGATTTCAGTGGCTCTCTATGCTTCCTGCATGTACTGGTTCTTCAGCGTCCTTTCTACTTCTTCAGTCACTGCAGGGATGGCTCACCTTTCTGTGGTCACATAAGCTGCACAAGTTTCTGTGTGGCCATGTCACTGTCACAGTTTTTAGTTTTTTTAGTCTAGGACTAACTTTACAAATAGAATCTCTGCTGCCCTCTGTGGACAAGCTCCAGGTGAACTGTAGAGACGCTGGAGTGCTATGCACTGTCTCAAGCCCCAGGGGGCTTGGGTGACTCCCCTGCCCTCTATCAGTCCTAATAGCCACTGGTCCTTGTCTGTTTTGAGTTGACCCCGTGACTGGTTTGGACTTATAACCTGCATAGATGATCCCTTCCCTGGTCCCCCTCAGAAACTTACCGTCAACCCCACTCTGTAGTGACAGTAATAGGTAAGTTTTTTGGGACCAGAGTTGCCCTTAACAAAGTTCCAAGAGTCACGAGTAATGAACAGTACACTACACCCCAACCACCGAATTTGATGAAAACCCTGACATTTCACTGGGGCTACCAGATACCTAATGGCAAATAAAAAGCTTGGCATCTGCTTTTACTCTGTGGCCATTGTCCTTTACTCCCTTAGAAGCTGAGTCAGCTCTGTGCATAGACATGCTCATAATCTCAGGAGTGTCTATGCAAACTGGTAACCCCTCCTTTGAGACTGACTGTCCTCAGATATACATAAAGAGATCTTTTTAAGCTTTGTAAAGACATCAAAACAAATGGACTGTCAACGGCCACTGCTATACAACACACATCCTCGGTGTGGCAGAACAAAGGCTGTCTGTCCGTCCTGTCCACTTTGCCCAGAAAGCTCCACTCTGCCTTTCCTTCGGCTCAGTGCTCCTGGCATGGGGGATGGTATGGCTCCATAGCTGTCAGTGCACTCCTGAGAACAGCAGAGGAAAAACCTCTTAGCTGCTTCCCATGCTCATGTCCTAGGGATAGTTTCATATAAAGTGTTCTAAGTCAGAGAACATGACTTTTAAAGAGTGACAGCACGGTAGAGCATGAAGTCTCATGTAGTCGTGAGACTACACCAAGGATCAGCTCATGAAGGCGGTACTGGCAATGGTGACTACACACAGCATATAGGGCTGCACCTGAACCCTGTCCCCAGGGGCTGGCACAGCTTCCCAAGCAAACATCTTAACACCTGTAGGGTGATGGAAAGGTACTAGTTTTACTCAGAAAGTACTAACTGCCAGACGATTTGCCTCCAGCAAAGGACATGTCTTTTGCAGCCTGCATGTGAACATGGCACCCAGCAGGAGTGGGAAAAGCAGGTATGTGCAGCAGCTGCAGCCCCACACTAATGGCAGCTGTCAAACACCAAAGAGACAAAGTTCTCATGTTTGTCAAAGTTGTCATGTGGTGCCTGCCAATGCCAGGCTCCCCAGAGCTGCAGTGTGCCTAGATGGAGACTGTACAGAGCAGTTTGCAGGCTCTGGGGTCTCTGCAGGACCCAGCAGTCACTCCCTTAAATAAGCTCACACCAAACAGGCTTTAGACTAACCAAGCAATGTGAACATGCCTCAGAGTTTCCATTTTCTTCAATCACCTTTAATTCATAAGCATGAATCAAGCATACAACCATTAAGCTTATAGCTTGTATATATCCTAAACAAGTATATAAATGTTCAATAGAAACAAAACCTCCAAGACCAGCAATATGACTCACCTGGTAAAGGTGTTTGCTGTCAAAACTGACGACCTGAGTTCTATCCCCTGGCCCATATAGAAGAATAAAACCCACACCTGTTACTTCTCCTCTGCTCTTCAATATGCATGCTGTGGCACGCTTCCTACATAAAAACCAGCAACAAAACAATATAACACAAAATGACCTTCAAACTATAATCACGGGCTGTGGTGGTTCAGTAGTAGAGCATATGCCCAGCACGGATAAGGTCAAGCTTGACCCCCACGCTGTGACAAGGAACTCAATCTGTCTTACTTTGAGAGAAGATACTATACATTGGGACTGAGAGTGCCTAACAGTGCAGTCATATGCGCACAAGCCATGACCAGAGCTGCTGGCTCTGCAGAACCGACCTGCACTAACACCTACCTGCACTGATGCTCAGCTACACAAGTCACATGCATGGTGCTTACCTTCCACCAACCGCATCTATGTCCACACGCACTAATGTCTGCCTTCCACTTGCAGAAGCTCAGCACAGACAGACAAAAGCCAGTGCATACAATCCTCACTAGATCTGCTTACACTTTACTTCTCTCAACAAAGACAGAGAGCTGACTCTGACTCTGCTGAAGGCACTGGAGTATTATATTAAGGTGCTACCCACATGGTGCCAGTCAGGCCTGACAAAGGATGGAGCCAGATGGGCTTCTGAGCCATGTTAACATTGAGTCCTCAGCATTATTTAAAGGGCACTGGGAGGCATGGCGTCGCAAGCTGAGAAGAACCACCTTGAAGAGCACAACTCAGAGCATGCTCAGAGGACAAAGCCTGCCTGCAGCATTTCCTCTGTGGGGCCACAGCACACACAAGTGACTGACTGTGCCAGGTATTTTAAGACCCTAGTTACTTCCAGGTGGAAGGCAGAGGGCTGCAGAGAGATGTCAGGGTGAGGTTAGCTTCCCAGACCTTTAGGTCAAGAAACTAAACCACATTTAAAGTAGATGTTGCTGGAGAGAAACCCACTGAAGAACTTACTGCGGGGAAAAGAACTTTATCTTTTAATGGAATGCAAATCTGCTGATAAATTAAGACAGAATACACATCCTGGCACTGAGCTTCAGCAGCAGCAGAAGACGACAAACAATTCTCATCTTTGTTATGGGTGACAGCTGTTTCATCTAAGCAGGGACTCGGTCTTCTTCGAACACGCCAGGAAAGACTGGGTGTTGTACTAAACCAAGCAACGTTCAATAGTTAAAAGAACAGGAAATGAGTCACAGGACAGGAATCACTGCAGTCAATACTTAGAGAGGTTCACTCAGGCAGCTTAGGGTTATCGAAGTGCCTGCTGCACCAAGCCTGCCTGTCCCTACATAATGTGACAAGGGACTGTGCATCTCCATGCTTAAAAGGATACACAGGCATCTTTCATGTCTGAGAGTGTCTGGGAAGGATGGGGCAACCACGACCTGTAATCCAAGAGGCTGTAGCTCCATATGGAGCTGTCTGGCTCCATCCTTTGTCAGGCCTGACTGGCACCATGTGAGTAGCACCTTAATATAATACTCCAGTGCCTTCAGCAGAGTCAGAGGCCTATGAAACATTCTCAGCCCTCTGTCTTTGTTGAGAGAAGTAAAGTGTAAGCAGATCTAGTGAGGACTGGGCCTTCATGAGAAACCTAACATAGCTTAGTGAGAGCCTTGCTGCATGTGCTAGGGGAGCCATAGGAGAAAGGGCAACTATGTGCTAGGCAGTGGGTTTTCCCGCCAACCGCCTGTAAGGAGGCTACTGGGGGGACAGGCCTGTAATGTAGAACCTTTGGGACAGAGGAGGGACTGGGCGGGGGGGTCTCCTGTGGCTCTGTAGGTCTGTAGGTTTCTCTGAATTACTTGGCTAGGCCTGGGATGCACAGACACTTGGCCTCCATTGTTAGCCATGGCCAAGGGTGGTCAGGGTTGTTGGTAGCATGCTAACAATTATATTATAGGAGCAGGGACTACCAGCACCCATTCTCAAGGGTGGAGATCCTGCCCACCATGTCAGCTAGAACAGCCAAGGTTGGGCTCTGCTCAAATGAGGAATGTGATCTGCTTCACTATTATGACATGTGTCTTCTCTCAGGCATGAACTCAGGAGGCTGAGGCCATATACTGGTGCCTAAACTGTTCTCAGTTTTCCTCGTGGCTGGCAAACTGACTAAATCAGGAGTGTAAATCAGTGTAAATTCTGACCACGAGCCGGACTGACTGAGGCTGTCAGATAAGCAGAATGCATAAGACTCGTGTTCTGATAAACACTAAAGCTGTCAAACTCATGCTCTTCTAAGAGAACCAAGAAGTTCCTTGGTAAACTGGCATGTGCTATTTAAGTTCACCAAGAAGCTGGCTCAGACCCAAGCATGTTGTTGCAAAGTGTCCTTCAAGATTCCCTATCTAAGGATTAGCTAGCCCACCTCAACTCTCGACAGGGAGGGAAGAGAACAAACAGCTCAAGAGTTAAACATCATGTCCTTGAGAACACCCAGAAGGTGAAGCATTTCCATCAGTGGTTAACATTAGTCTAGGGTGAAGCAATGGAAATGGGAAACAAAGTTCAGCCACAGGAAGCTCTTCCACAGAGAGAACAATCAAGAACTCCAGCTGACTGCTTTAACTTAACCTGCATTGCTGCTGGATGATTCAAGGTGATGATCTATGCGCTGTTTGCTGTATGTTCTATCATATGGAAGCCTCAGCCAAGGGGACCCCTCTGAAACCTAGATCAGTAACTCTACCTTACTGCCCCCATGATGCTATTTTTTGTTTGCTCTCTTAACTCTCTTGATTGATCTCTGCTAGATGTTTTAAGTACCTAGTTTGATGTTACCTATTGACACTCCATCTTTTATTTATTTTCTACATTTGCTTGCTGTGTACTTAAATTCACCCATTCAAAACCAGGACAGCTATCATAGACCATAGTCTGAACTGTACAGAAAAAATAACTATTAGAGTAGTTATACAACAAACACTGATAGGTCTGGGCAGGCTAGTTAACCTGGTGACTCACCCAGTGCTACTAGTGATGGAGTAGCTCCTATCTTCTAAGCCCGCTTGTTCTGACACAGAAAAGCAGCCTGCAGGTAGGCCTTCCCCCTCCCCAGGCTGGGAGTCTACCTTCGGGACTACACTGGATTGTCAAGAATCTTTGGCTTCTATATGCTTCTAGAAATATACACAGGATGAAAGCACAGCTAGGAGAAACCATGGTGTTGATTTTGATTAGCTTTGCACATCTCTGCTGTACTTTTCTTGCCCACTCCAATCTCTAATTTGCCTTCTAGTCAATGCTTTCTAGAGTTCGGTAGTTTCTCTATGGTTCTGGACAGAGAGTGCCACCCTCAGACCTGTGCTTAGAAGAGCACTGGTTTTCCCCGCTCACAGAGGTGGCAGTGGAGCTTTCATTAGCTATCTGAACTTGGGGCAATACATCATCAAAATCTCTATAAACAGAGCCAGGAATGAGAGGTGAGATGGTGAGGATCCTGCCCGCCATGCCAGGGAGAATGGACACGGTGGGAAAAATGGAACTACCACTCACTGCTTTCTCTATTAGAGGGTCCTCCCCTCAGGTACAGTGGCCCTGTCACTCACTGCTTTCTCTATCAGAGGGGCCTCCCCTCAGGTACAGTGACCAGGTCACAAGCACCATGCCTCAGCCACTCTCCATGGCTCCCTCAATCTTGTGTCTTTTAACAAAACCAGTACCACGTGGACAATACTCATACATTGCTAAGTTCTGCTGGAAGCACAAGATGGAGCCTGGCCTCCCTGGCAGCTTCTGTCTGCTGATCCTGAAGAAACGTGTTCCTGTTGTCCCAGTGAGGCCTGGAAAGTTTCACCTCAGTGGTGCTGAGCTCTGACAATCACAGCCACTTCTCAGCCCGAGGCACACACATTCGCAGCAAAAACATCCACAAATAGCCCCAATTCAGCTAAGGGCAGAAAGTCTGGTTCTCCTCTAAAACATTTCTCCAGTTTGCATTACTCTTACCAGTCTTATCTCCCAAGCTCCTACCAGAAAGACCATTAAGCACTTAGCATTCACAAGCTTTGTTGGCCCAAAGTTCCAAATCTTCCCCAATCTGCCAATCAAACAGTCCAAGGCACAGAGAGGCACCTAGTCAGGTTCATGGCAGCAGCAAAGCCACTTCCCTAGTAACAGTTTCTGTTGCTATGGTAGGACCAAAGCCTGGCTTCTGAGTGTATGTCAGTCCATCACTGAAGGAAAACCAGGGTGGCAGAACAAAGGAATTGCACATAGCATACCCAGGAAAGGCGGAGACAAGTGCTCTCACCTGGGTCGCCTGTCTGCTTGCCCCTACGCCCGCTGACTTTCTTCACTATTAGACAACTTAGGGATCATCAGCCTGTGAAATGGTGCTGCCCACATTCAGGGTGGGTCTTCCTAACTCAGTGAACAATCTAGAAAATTGCTCACAGACATGCCCACAGGCAACCCGATCAAGGTAATTCCTTGCTAAGATTTACTTTCTGGGTTATGTCCAGCTGACAGGTAAAACTAACTAGTAGAGTTATGGACATACGATGTGTACATTTTGTAGCCCGCTGTTACACACAATGCCCAATGCCAGTGGATGCTGTCTGAAATGCCTTGGCTCAGTCTGGAGACTGATGCATGTCATGAATTGCAGTGCTGCTGCTGTTCATACAAAGTTGACTGCTCTTAAAGAAACATAACTGTTTATAGAAAATGAAGAATATTTTCCTATCATTAGGAACATAAATATAAAATAAAACATAAATATGAACATAAATATGAAATTAGCATATTGCTTTCAATTGTATTACAAATGTTGATTTTTAAATTGCTGTTTTGAGTTGCTGACTTGAATTTCATTTAAAAAAATTATCAACTGAACATTGGTTTGGGATTAGCATAGACTTTCCCAACAATTCCTGAAACGGCTCTACAGATATCACTGCCATCTTATATGATTTTTATTTTTGTAAAATGGTATCGTCAGAACTGATGATTATTACAAAAAATATCAACTAAAATGAAAAATGTCAAGGATAATCCATATTCTGCAGTAGCAAATATTTAATTCTTTTAGAAGAAAAATAATTTTTCTCTTAAAAAGAAAAAATTCTGACTTAAATCCCTAGAACTTACACAAGAGCCAGGCATAGTGGTACACACTTACACTCCTAGCTCTGCAGGCAGGGAGAGGTGGATCTACTGGGCTTATTGGCCTAGGCAGTCAGCCTAGCCTAACTGGTGAGAGACCCTCCTTTTCTCAAAACCAACGTGGACAGTACTGTAGGAGCGGTGTCCAAGGTTGTCCTCTGGCATCCACATGCACGGCAGCATGTCTTCATGAACACTCATCGAATAAGCATATTTATCTCATTAGAGTACAAGCTTGCTTTGACCTTTAATAAGCGACAAGGTTATATATATATCAAAGAATTCCTATAAAATAAACATGATTAGCTACAAGCAACCGTGTGGTTTGTATCCCTAGTTTATAAACCAGGCTAAAATTCCTCAGGAAAGCCTTGCTCCAGCTCAGCCAAGGAAGCCCCTGGGTAGCAAGCAGAATGGAGCTGACTGTCCTTCTGGGCCAGTTCCTGTGAGAGCCTATCACGAAGACTGACAGTTCCTGTGAGAGCCTATCACACAGACTGATGTCTTGCCCCACCCCACCCCAAGGCCCTGCTCTGGTCCTTATGTCCATGGTATCATTGAATATGAGGGTCTTTGTCGACGTGTTAGGGAAGATGAAGTCTCCTGGAGCAGGGTGGTCCTAGAGTGATGACTCCTGTCAGCTGAAGAGGGACAGACACTGACATACAGAAGACAGTTAAACCTGAGCACCCATGCGGCTTATCACTACTTGATGGATATGTCATGTAGATCCTAAGTGGCTAGAGACACATGAAAATAGCCTGCCTGCCCACTTCGTCCCCAAGAAAACTGGACTAACAGTCTAAGGTGATCTGGGACCCATGGAACTCAGAAAGCATCCCCTCTGTGCTCACACACGGGGAAGGAAGCCTGGTTACTGCCTCTGTTGGACGATAGGGATTTTTTTTATGGTCCCAGGACCCAGGAATGATCAAAGCCTGTGTAGGGATATGAGGCTTCTGGTTGTCTTCCCTCAACCTAGCACTCTAGCCAGAGTGAGCTCCTCCTCAGGAGCTCTGGAGAGCGAGATTAAGGCTGGCTTTTACCGCTGGAAGGATAAGATTCTGGAGTAATTAAAGTTGCTGTTTCACAGCATAATTTGAGGTCTTTTGATATGAAGGGAGTAGAAACCAACAATAAGGCCAAGTAGTATCAAGTGGACTGCAAGGGAATTCCTGTGAGGCCAGAAGGGAAACAGCAACCGGCAGGCCTCAGGGTGGGGAGAGGAAGTGCACTCGCTCAATGGAGCAGGCACTGCTTCAGACGGAGTCAGCTGAGCTTGAGGACAGGGAAGCAGTGGCCAAGACAAACCTTCTTATGAAATGACAACAGTTAAAGTGCAAAAACACAGAAAAATGGTAAAGAGTTCAGAAAAGAAGCTATCCTCTAACATAGAATCTGAGATACTGATGAGATTTCATCCTGAAAATAAGTGTACTTTCTTGCTTTTGCTAGAACATAAGTAAGAACCACGCTTCCCTCCTGGAGCTCTCTGCTGCGAGATCAATGGAAAGGCAGCATTTCTGTTCCTCTCGCACAGCAGTGCAGGTAAGTGGGCACCCCACAGCAGCAGGAAGGGCAGAGGGCAGCTTCTGTCCACGTGACCTGAAGCTCATCTCTCACAGTGAGTGTGGTCCTCTCAAAGCAGTCTTCAGAGCAAGGACTGCACAGGCCACACAAAAACCCCAGAAGCAAAAGCTTCTGTAAGAGGGTTAGCCTGGGAGCCCAGAGGAAGATGTATAAGGCCAAGGACACAGGAACACCCAGGACTAAGCCTAGGGTACAGACAATACTGTCCTATGGCAGAGTTTTGCTTTTACCTCTAAGGGATAACCTGCCCCCCTTCATATCCCTGGTATTTAGGCTGTATTTAAAACACATCTGTAGTCAGGGTGTTCAATTCTCCAAATTGAGCATTTGAAAAAACTAACTTCACATTATGTACTTAAAACTATTTAGTGTTGTAAAAATGACAGAAGAAACTGGTCTTAATCTGTCTGAATTCATGTATTAAAAAAAAATCTGTTTAACTGAATGCAAACTAATTAAGCATTTCATATCCAGTATCCTGTCTGGACTGTCCCCTCAGCAGGGAATCCTGAAAAGTTCTTGTGGCTCTTGCACCTCAAAATATCAGAAGAACTCTCTTGTTATGACAATTTGGAACATCTGCAGACACTATCACGAATTCCTGGGAGTGGAGGCTGTGTGTTTTTATTGCCAAACACATAGGTACTTCATTTCACGTGGTTACAATTCCTTTTAATAGGAAACCAGGTGCTAGCTCACAACACCTGTGCCTATCCTGCATGGCAGCCCAGGTGAGTCTGTGATGTGCATGCACACCAGCCTCTGGAAACTGGGACCTGCATCACATTCTCACCTCTTTGTCCATACTCTCTAAGTCCTCCTTACAGAGAGTGTACAGCGGCATTGTCTCTGACATACTGGGTTGTCGCTTTCTTCTAGCAGGGCCAGGCTGCTCTCCATCTTGAGATTCTGGCAGCTCTTCGCCAAACATTTGCTGCTGCTGTGGCTGAACAGCTCTGTAAGGAAGTTACAGTCCCGCGTGAGGAAAGCAGTTCCATAGCACCTTTCTAGCTCCGTGGCAGACACCTGACTCTTGGATGAGGTGATACACATAGAGAGCATTTGTAGGGAAAGACAAGGTGCCCTGTCCACTCTACCCACTTGCTATCTCTGCTTGTGTAGCACACCCAGCATCTCCTTCTGGGACATGTCCTGGCCCTCGAGGAGGCTCACACTCACCTCTTTTACAGAGAAACCACCTTATCTACAGGCCATCACCTGACTTGATCTGAGCACAAAACTTAAAGGGAGACAAATGGTTTGCCCGAAGTCATCAGGGAGTAAAGCCAAGACTCATTAAGAAACAAAAGAAAGCAAAAGTGACATTTACTTTCTATGTAGAGTACAGGACAGAAGCTACACAGGAATGGTGAGTTAAGAGGTGGACCTCAATGGAGTGGAGTTAATCTGCTTACGAAGGACACAGAAGAAACACTAGAATGTGTGCACAGCTTCACTGAGTACTATAGTAACCAATCAGCTGCAAGACCAAGTTCAAGCCTCAAAGACACTTCCGACCTGAACCCCAGGAGGCTGACACTAAATTGGTATTCTTATCAGCAAA
Organism: Hylomyscus alleni; assembly: GCA_019843855.1. Classification (NCBI taxonomy): domain Eukaryota; kingdom Metazoa; phylum Chordata; class Mammalia; order Rodentia; family Muridae; genus Hylomyscus; species Hylomyscus alleni. The sequence continues at coordinate 21,254 of JADRCC010561189.1, forward strand.
ACTGCACCTCTGTCTGCAATGTGCATCTACATTGCCAGACATCACTTTATGCATACTTTATGCATGTTTACGCTTGTGTTAAAATTTAAGGTACACCAGGCAAAGTAGTTCACATGCACAATTCTAGGACTTGGGAGGCTGAAGCAGGAAACTGTTGTGAGTCTGAGGCCAGCTGTTTCTAGAACCAGTCCTTCCTGAGGTTAAGGAGTGGGGCAAGAAGCTGAGCATCACTGGCTATGGGGTCCCAGGCTGGCTGTCTCAGAGACTGTGGATAAGGTGACAAGACCTCACCATCACAGCTACGGGGTCCCAGGCTGGCCGTCACAGACACTGGCATAAAGTGACAAGACCTCACCATCACAAAGAGAGATGTGCGGCCCGGCAAGCAAGATGGTACAGCTCATAAAGGTACTTGCAGCCAAGCTGGACCACTCGAGTTGGCTCTTCAGGATCCACAAGGTGGAAAGAAAGAACTGACACCCACAGTGCTCTAATCTCCACAAGGATGCAATAGCACATGAATACCCACATGCATACATGCATTTGAGTACACACACATACACAAAAATTAAAATGTAATAACAGAATAATGGGGCATTAATTCTTCTAAGTCACAAAGTTAAAAAGAAGCTGTATTAGGCTAACTGAATATTATCTATCGAGGGCAAAAGATTTTTCTGCCCAGAAATCTGCTTTCCCAAATGTTCTCCATGTCCCTATCTTTAGCAAAGCTGTCTGGCCACAGTCAGAGAGCTCAGCTGAAAGTATAATGAGGATGTGTGTGGCCAAGGCCCAGTACTGCCTTTATGAGACAGATGAGGGGACTCATGAACAGTAAAACACTATGATTAGTATTAAATTTGCTACAGTAAAACTCCTGATGTTATTTTCTTGTAATAAGTAAATAAATTGGGGATGAGGCAAGCAGACTCTTACTGGCAGCTATTGGACTCTCTCTTGCTTGGCTGCCTCAGTCAGTTGAACTATCTCTATGTAGCACTGGCCACTCCTGAACACTCTGTGGACACAGTAAGAAAGCTACACAGCAACCTTAGCTACTTGCACAGGGCTGTTTCAAAGCCTCTGTAGCGAGTTTTTGCTATCACAAGACAAGCCTTGGTAAGCTCTAGATGACCCTAAAACAATTACCAGGTAGGCTCAAGGGACAACACTTCCTCTGGTGGCCTACCAGAGACTTTACCGACTTGTTATCAAAGGGCAGTGCTTTGACTACTGTGAAACTCCCTCCTCTGGCTATACAGAACAGCTGGAATGACTCACTTGGTGAGCTAGATGGGAATGCTCTCCTGATGTAACATTAGGCTTCTCTTTAATCTTTATTTGCTTACTTTTAGTAGAGTGGGCTAAGAGATCAGAGTCACAGTCACGTCGGAGGCAGCAGAGTGGCAGTGACCGCTGAGTAGTCGGCATAGAGCTGTCAAAGTGGCAAGGCTGCTGTTAGCTGAATAGAAAGCTCGAGAGCTCAGACTGGCCGGGGCAGAACAGAAGCCGAAGAACAGACGGCTGTACAGAGCTGGAGAAGAGAAACCATGGACCGTGGTGGCTAGAAGACTTCCAGAGTGTGGCTTACCTTGGAGTCTAAGCCATCCCAGGCTTGGACACTGTAATACTAGCCAGAATCAAGGGGTAGGGAATCCTCTAACGCTAACTCCTGCCAACATCTAAGGAATTCCAAATCTCCTAGTCTTGCAGGGTTCATTTGGAAAACCTTTAAAAACACTTAGAGATGAGCCCAGACATCTGAGGCTTGCAGAACTGCAACACCAGAGGGTTCCACCTCCTGCCACAGTTGCTCCTGTACAATGCTGAGTAACAAGCCCTATAAGGAGCCTCTTCCTCTTGCCCATGCTTCCTATCCAGGTTCAGCAACAGGACCAGAAACATCTGACTGACCACAGCTGCTCAAACCACCACCTTTTGCTCCCAACACCCACAGCTCCAAAGAAAGCAGAGGAAAAGCTCATGTACGTTTTTCTTTTACTAAAAATAAACATACTATACTTCTCTTTAAGGTAGTTTAACGGTTTTAATCTAATTTGAAGTGTTAAGAACAAGACCTCTCTTCTGAAAGCTTAGTGTTAATCTTTAAAGGTCAGCACTGCCAAGGCCACACCCAGTTCCCAGACACCCTGGTCTGACTGCACCAGGAGAGGTCTGCAAAGGGTGACAGGCTTGAGGTGCACGAAACATGCAAAACCACCTTCTCTGACTTGCAAGACATTACAGATTGGTCACTATATGGTAGCTCTCAAGTACCTCCTGAAACACCCATGACCTCCTGCCCTTCCAGCACTGCCCTGGTGCAGGCTAGTTACTCAAGAACCACTACCCAAGGAGGAAGTATGGCAGAGCCATACAAATGGAAAGCACTCCCACTATATTCCTTCTCAATTTGAAGTAACTTTTTATTTAAAATAAAACATATATTAACAAACAATGATTTAATATGTTAAATGAGCTCATAAATCAATGTTTAAACAATACCAATTCTAATCTAACCAAACAAACCCAGTGTTGCTCGGCGCATGCCATGTTAATGACAGCAGGGAGGAGAGAGGTAGGAAGCTTAGAGTCTAATAACACACTTTACAGCAAGACCATCCCATGATGGACACCAGAAGCAGCCAGGGGAGAGTGAGACTTGGTATCATTTCCCAGTAATACTGCCACCCCTCCCCCACTTCACTATCAGTTGTCAGTTCTTAACTGTTCTTAAGACAGAGGATGCACCAGACAGATTCTTAATGTGATGGGAAATGGCCAGGCTTCAGCCAGAATTACCTGTGTAAGAACAGGAAGACCTCTAACCACTGGAAAGGACAATCAACAGAGGGTTGTTAACTCCAAGGTGACCATTTATCTTACAAAGATTTTAAACAATCCACAATGAAAAAACTTTAACCATCAATTACAAATATATCTGGAAGAGATGGGGATGGAGGGTGGGGGTAGGTGGGGAACCCTTGGCCAAGGACAGAGGGAAATCTAAGGGATGAAAGGCATAATGAAATCGTGCCCACGAGGCTGGCAGCAGCAGGTTGCCAGCAAACTCATGTGTGTATCACAGGTCAAATGCAACAGAAACCATCTTGTCTGCACAGAGAAAACACAACTGGAGAGGAAAAGATGAAGGCAGCTTCAAGAACTCAGGGAGAGTCAACAAAAGGTTCAGACTCCTAAAAGAGGCAGAGATGAACCCAAATAGCAATGGCTGGCAATGTCTCTAATCTGGTGTAAGTTATAAACTTCTGATCTAAGGGGCTGAGCAAATCCTTTACCCCACAGTCTCCAAATCCACAGCAAGACACAAAGCAATGGGACTGCAGTTAAAGACAGACAAACCACAAAGCACCATGGAGCCTTGAGAGGAAAGGTGCCTCCCTACACCTGTAGGAGGAAGAAAGCGACAGCAGAGCCTGCCTGTCACATCCAGAGAGCAGGAGGCCCAGACCCTCTCAGGCTGTTGAAATGGAGCTATTAGGGAACACAGTCCAGCACAGATCTCCCTATGGGAATGAATGGAGTCTGAGGCACACACAGGACAGAAGCCTAACTGAACCCTCCCCAGGAAGGACACAGCAGGTAAGGGTACCACAGAAGACCTGCTCTGAGGGAGTCTCTTGAACTGCATGCAACTCCTGGAACAAATAAGAAAGCAAGCAAACAGGAGGAAGAGGACAAAGAACAAAAATCATGGAGCCTTTTTTTTTGGGGGGGGGGAGGGCGCTTTTCCAGACAGGGTTTTTCTAGGTAGCCCTGGCTATCCCGGAACTCACTCTGTAGACCAGGCTGGCCTCGAACCCAGAAATCCGCCTGCCTCTGCCTCCCAAGTGATGGGATTAAAGGTGTGTGCCACCACTGCATGGCAAAACCATGGAGCTTTAACAAGGAAACCATCCCAAGTCACTAAGCTGAGGAACTGGTCTGGTTTTGTTCTGGACACTGCATCACACTGTCTCAGTCGGCCTGAGGATGATCTTGAACTTCTGGCCCTCTTGCCTCTACTTCCCAAGTGTAAATAACTGGAGTTTAGAAGCGATCTCCAGTAGAACTGAATTGCAAAAAAGATATAATTCCTGGTACCAGGGCCAGTCAGAATCAGTGAAACACCCAGACATTCCAAAGTGTGGTACCAGCTCTCTACAGGCTCAATGAAGGAAGGGGAGAGGAGAGGACACTATGCAATCCATCCTGTGAAGCAAGTCCCATTGGGCACACAGTGGGAACTATATTGCATACTCGCGGCTACTGTGCTTGCCAACACATATAAGCCAACAGAAATAGGTCCATTTCAAGAGTTCAAAGGTGTTTTCTGTTTTGTTTTAACCAACCAATGGGTCAGGGAGACAATCTGAATAAAGGTGCTAATTGCCAAGCTTGGGGCCTGAGCTCTGAGTTTGAACCTACATGGTGGGAGGAGAGAAATACTCCTGTAAGTTGCCCCATGACCTTCATAGTCACTCTGTGGCATGCCCACCAAGTCCACACACCTTCCCTCCCCCGTGCAAAAAAATAAGTATATAAATGTAATAAAATCCAAACAAGGTAACACCCATGTAGAAGCAGGTGCAAGAAAAAAAATGTTTATAAGAGTTCATAATACACACAACCACTGAAAATATCCAGTCACTAGTAACAAAACTTCATATATGTAGGAGGAAAAAGGGACGGTCTGCAGCGTGACGAGGAAGATGCCACAAATCCCACAGACTCTCAACAACCTAGTCAAAGACATTTCACCCAAGACTAAAAGAAAGGTGCCACACAAGTCCTCTGGTGGAACAGACGGAGCCAGGAAACAGATCCAGAAATATGTATTTGATTGACTTGGGAACAACTGCAATGAAGGTCAAGGGCATTTGTAGAGAAAGGCACAGTGGTGCACACCTGTGACCCAGCAGTAGGGGGGCTTCGGTAGGACAGCAGATTTCATGCCACACTGGGCTATAGTAAGAGACTGTCTCACAGAGCTAACCAATCCATCCCCCTAACCTCACCCACCTTTGAGGTAAGACAGGGTTGAAAAAGACCTCTTGTAACTTCTACAAAAAGTGACTCAGGCTGGGAAGGTGACTTGGTAAAATTGTCATGCAGGCACGAATACTGGAACTGGGATCCTTAGAACCTCTGTGAAAGCCTGGCATGGCTATACATACTCTTTTAATTCCAGTACAGCAGAGGCAAACAGGCACACATCTTTGGAATTCATTGGTCAGCCTGCTTACTAAATTAGTGAGCTCCAACTCTGTCTTAAACTGTATGGTTAAGAGCAAATGAGGCTGCTAGGGGAATACTAACTTCTGGCCTCCACATGCACTCCTGTGCACACACACCGATACACCCCTTCATACTGTCCTCCTTCAAAAAAAAAAAAA
>JADRCC010561191.1:0-13028 GCA_019843855.1 Hylomyscus alleni
TGTATTGAAGAAACATTTATTGAACTTGGTGTCAGTTCTGTGCAGAACACTTTAGAGACCGCAGAGGTATACAAAACATTGTCACAATGCCAGTAGAATCTGATAAAATATGAGGTTGTAACTAGTTCAACCCAAGGATACAAGGCTGGTGGTCACAGCTTGCTGGTTTAAACTTTCTAGAGAAACTCACACTAAGAGTAAACAGTAAGGTTTTGTCAATGATATTCAAATGGACAAAAAGAAACTCCAACCTCCCAGAATATTCCAGATCTGTGCAACTTTTACCCCCATTGATCTTTTGCTCCTGAAGCAGAAGCCTATAAAAATAAAATAGATTTCTCTCTTTATTTGAAGCATAGTTTTGTTTTGTAGCCAAGGCTGATGTCAGACTGCTAGTTGTCTGATCGCAGCTCGAAGTGCTGGAAGTTCCAGTAGCTGCTTCTATATTGCCCTTCCCACATGGGTTTTAAAAGCTCTCAAACAAAGCTGAATGAGATTTCAAGAGGGAATATAGTTTTAAATCATGATAACAGTAAATATATCAAATAAGCATATAAAGCAAATTTATACACAAATATTTTCCAATTTATTATTAAATCTTTCTCATGATCCCCTCTGGAAAGGAGAGGTGAGAAGTTCAAGTTCAGGCATTCTCAAACAATTGTATTCATGGAAACGGGGATGCTCCTGTTTGATGGGCTGCATCTTTGTTCAGTGATGCTTCTTGACACTAAAGAACCCTAAGCAAATCTGAGGCAGAACACAGTCATTCTTGCTAGTAAGGATCCCTGACTTGCCTTTTTGAGTATCTCCAGAAAACAGGCTTGGGTGGATAGACAGCGAGTAGACAGGAGATTTTAGTTTTCTCCATGTGTTACTAAGGTTATTCCCTAGATGTTAAAGTGTCAGTCTATACCACTGAGAGGGCATGGAGAAATCTTCATTCATAAGTTCTTCATCTATAAAATGGGGTAACAACCTGCTTGTAGAGCCCAAGTAAGCTTTGTGCCTTGCCATGCTACCTGTCATTTTTGACTACTAACCTTATGAGCACAATATAAAGGAATCTTAGGGCCATTTCCCTCCCAAGAATCAGATGTCTAAATTATGTTTTGGAGTGAATTCAAGGCAAATTACTAAGACAGCCTAGACAATTACATAGCATCAAGATGACTCCTTCTTATTGTTATTAATTTCAGCCTTTATAGAGGAGTCAGCATTACTATGACCTGGGCACGTGCTCATCTTAGTGGAGTCCACCAGGACCTCTCTAATTCCAGCATGGAGGTTAGAGCGAGTGCCTTTTAAAGCGATGATATTGTCGTCACTGCGCTCTCCAGATTCCTTCCCAGGACTTTCATGAAACAGCACATTTGTAGAAAAATTAAGTTTGTTTTAAGCCGATAATTATTTTCCCATTCTGGGTATCTAGTAATTATTATATTTTAATGTGATATTTCTATATAAACTGGAATTTTATTTTCTTTATAAAAGAAACACTACCATTTTAGATACATACAGGTGAAAAGCTGCCTAAGTAATGGGCTTTTCCACATTTGGCCTCGCTAAGTTGTATCCAATTTTACTGAGACTGGATATGAAGTAGTCAGAACTGCATCCAATTATCTAGTTTATGCAGAGAAAATAGAAGAAGCTTTGAAAATGAATGGCACTTTGCTTCCATTTCCAGTTTTTCGTCAGTTGGACTCCAACAAAAAAGGCTTTATTATTCAAACAAATGTGAAAACGAGATATTTGACTAGGCTAGCTTCTCTTGTTTGGTTGGTTTTGTGGCCTCAGCTAACAGATGAACAGAATCAGAATGGTTTCCATTGTGTTTTATCACCAAGAGGATTTAATTGTCTTCAGTTTGGTTTAGAGTTTGTGATAGCTTTATTTATTTTTTTAATACTTTCCTTCTTCTGGTCTTTGGTTTCAAGCAATTTCTGTTCCTCCTGTTTAAACATCAGATAGCTCCTAGCAATCAGAATGAGATTAATTGTATTCCCTGGGTCCCCTCCACCCTGTTTTCTTTTTCCAACAAGGCAAGTTATCCATATCTCTCTGAACTGCATTGTTATAGATATCTGTGTAAATATTTGCAGTATAAGCTCTGCCTGTCCTTGTTAAACCATGTTGAGGCCCACAAGGCTTTACACTCACATGTTCTTGCTGTCACCTCATGTGTTGGAATACTTTCACAGGAGAAAGTATTCTGGCTAATGCTTCCTAATGTATGCATCTGGGACTCAAAGATGGGTACTGGGGAACACAAGGCCATTTGGGACTCCTTGTCTCTCTTTCTTTGCTTTTCTGCAGGATGGTATAGAACCACTAATCACATAGACTTCCTTTCCTGGGTGCAGGCATGGCTGAACAAGGAAAATTCTGATGGGAAAGCTCCACCATACTGGGCAATATGGTGAGCTCTTAACATGTCTGCCCAGGGTGCTGCCTTCATAATTTCCTCTTTCTGAGTCAGAGATCTAGCAGCTGCTTTCCAGATGAAATGATGAAGGGAGGAACTCACAGCAAAATATTGGAGGATGTCACACACCAGAATGACAGTAACATCAGCAAAGTGAAGGGACATTCTGTTAGGGAGTTATTTTTATTTTTTATTTGATCCTCCCTAGGGTTTATCAACCCTTTACCCTTAAGCTAAACTGGAAAGGACTATTCTCCTTCCTGGATCTCTTTCCTTAATACAAACAAACAAAGAAACAAACACACAAACAAACCCTTGTTGTGTATAATAAAAAATGTGGAGATACTTTTATACTCTTTAAAACTAATCCTAATATGGATTAAAGACAGAGAGAGAGAGAGAGAGAGAGAGAGAGAGAGAGAGAGAAAGAGAAAGAGAGAGAAAGAGAGAGAGAGAGAGAAAGGCCTTACATTGTACACTTGTTACCATTGTACTGTGTCAAGTCATGACTTCCTGATCTTTGCTATTTTCTGATTCTGTGTCCCACAGATGGAAAGTGGGAAGCTGTGTTGATAAAGTATCAATAGGAGAAAAACCTGGTAAAGCAATATCTGCTGCCAGGTTCATGCAGCACTGTAATGATGAAACAAAGAAAGGAGGGTAGGCATAAAGTCTTACTCCAAGAAACATAATTCTAGGAGAAAATTAGTTACAAAAAATTATCCACCCTTTCTTTGTGAGTTAAATCAAAACAAAACAAAACAAAATCCCAAAACACCCTGCTGTTTAAAGTTTTATACATTATCATCATATATATGTGTGTACATACATTTATATACATATATACATACATATAAATTATACATTTATGTAATATTCATATGTACCTATAAATTATAAATATACATATAAATACATAATAAATTTATATACAGGTAAAATATATTTAAATGTGTGATGATATATAATATGGTGATGCTTTGAATTTACCTTATTTGTTTTTAAATATGAGCAATATTTAGGTACAAAAATAAAGTGAGTATTAAATAAAGAAAATGCATTTAAGTTTTAGCTTGTTTTCTTAATGTTCTCTTTTGTCTTAATTTAGACTTCACTTCTGTCATACGTAGAGTTGATAGGTTCTGATTCACCTCGTACGTCTCCCCAGTGGAGAGAGGATCCAAGAGTGGCTGGGGAACTGCAAAGCAGAGCTATTAAATTTGTATTTACTGCTAATCAATTCAGCTCCTGGCAGGCAGCCTAAATGAGGTCTGCTTCACAGAGAAGATACTTCAGAGAGTCATGGTCATATAGCATTCCCAGTGACTTCCAGGAAGTCACACAGGTGGTGAAAACTCCCGTTTAGTGGGCAAATATTATTGCCACTTAAGGTTTAGTGGGTAAATATTTATTATTGCAGCTTGAAGTTTCTTGTGCTGTTTCCAACTCAGAATTTATTAAATATAATTTAAAGAAATGAAGCAAAATGTGATTAGTATCTTCCTATCCTGTCTTTTTAGGACAGCCAGTCAATGCATAAGCTCCTTAAAAGACGAAAACTAATCTAAGACTTTTTCTATGCATAGCTTCCATTAATGTTAATGGATTTTTCTGAGCATAGTTTCTATTAATGTTAATGAGATGCCCCCTTGAAGAAAGAAAAGAAAAGAAAACCAATCTCCATTTGCTTAAAGTAGTTTCCAGTGTAGGCTGAGAATGAGTGTCTAATAATAAAATATACTGACTCCAAAGACAGGAAATTATTCACCTTCTGATTTTGCTTTCAACCTATCTCAGTTCCATGTCTAAAGTTGTAAATTCAGCAAATCTACAGGAAACACAACTATATCAGTTGTATAAGCAGCTCTCATACTTTTTCCAACCAAGGATCTCCCTTAAATTTAAACTGTCATAGAGACTTTTTTCTATCTCCTGAGTTGGGACTATATCTACCACTTAAACAATGTGTGCTCACAATGATGGAAAAATCGTTAATTATGAGGCAGGGGGAATCATTTCCATAGGAGAAAAAGGACGGTAGTGGTGGATTTCTTGGCATTTGTTCAAGGTCAATCAGACACATCTGTAGCAGAAAGAGCAAATCTAATATGTGTTGCAAACTCAATCTGTCAATTTCTGTATTAAAATCATATGCTGAAAAGGGCATTATTTAAAACCCTGCCTGGTAGCAACCTTTTAATAGTTAGTCCTGGTGCCAGAATCCCCAGGATTGTAATTTTCTTCTTCCTTGCTATGGTTTCTTTCTCTGTTCCTTCCTATGGTCTCTTGAATAAAGCAGCACATTTTCTAGCACAGTAAACAGGTCAGTCATAAGTCACCAGTGATTTTCCAAATCAAAAAGCTGCCTTTTGTTAAAATGCCCTAGTTAGGTTATGGCACAGAAAGCACAGGAATGTGCTGAATACTATGAGCCACTTACAAAGGTCACTTTGAAAAATACCCCAAGGTCCATCATAATACCTTATTGTGAATGTGGGCACATATTTATGTTCAACTCTGTAGAAAACAGTTATTTTCTTTTCTTTAATTTTATTTTTTCCTAGTTTCCATGACATCTGAAACTTGGTATTTATATATTTTTAACACCATACAAATGAAAATTTCATTAACTTTAAAGCTTGTCTGTAACAGAAAATATTAATCTTAAAGGTAGAGTGTCAGTTAATGTGGATTTTTATGGAAATAATACAAAGGTTTTGGGGCTGCTGTTTTGTTGCTGTTATTCTTGTCACTGGGTTGTTCTAGTTTCATCTATCTTTTTTTTTCATTTTCTGTCTCAACTTGAAAACTTTTTTTTAATGGAATCAGTAGATACTATTAACTTCAGGATTCCATGTCATGGTGAGCCCCTGGTTTTCATGCAGGGCCAGATGTCTAATTTTCTATGGCTGAGCATAGGTGAGAAAGAAAAATCTTGAGATTTGAGATTTGTTTCTGTGTTACAAAGAAATTTTAAGCAAACACTAAATTAATTTTATCCAAGTTTGCCATTTATAATTTACACAGTACTACTGACTTTCAAACTGCAGATAACTGACTTTGGAATTTTACACATAGGATTATTATCTTGTTTTCAGAAAATCAACCATTCTAGAGTTCCTTGTGCTATGTAGAAAGATCAGAATCCAAAGGGGGAGAGCCAGTTCCAAAGCAGCTTGTTTATTAGCCATGAGTCTGCATGGAGCAGGGTATTTATTGGTTTGTGTATCTGAGTGGGGTGCAGAGACAGCAGTTCCAAATAGTGCTTGAGAGAAGACATGCTTGTTGACAAATGTGACATAAACTCTGAACCCCTAGTTGAATAAGTTCAAAACAGCCACAGAACTCATAGATGCTGAAGTCCTAGTAGGCTATTATGGGACATTTGAGGATCATGTTATATAAAAGATCATTTTGATCCCTTTAAGTTAGGGTTTGTAAATATTTATCCAAGAAACCAGTTTTTATATATTAAAAGTATAATTTACCTTATGAGACATCTTAGAAAGGACAAAACTACTGGGAGAAGAAAACATGGCTCTTGCCAGAGACCTGGGAAAGGATGAGACAAACTTCATCAAGATGGGATTTTATAATGATGAGACTATGACATTTATTGCTACCACTGTGGCAGGGTAGCTGTATTCATTTGTCATAGTAATTAAACAGTTTGATTTAAAGGTTAGGTTTATCTCATTCTTTGTATTAGAGATGGGAGGAAGCAGGCCTTCTTGAGGAGCCACCAATTATCCATATTGAAATATTATAAATGATATGAAAAAGCGATGTTCAGTGATCTGGAGAACACAAGACTAAGGTAAGTTCAGGGTGTAGGTGTGGGTGTCAGCTGCTGTCTAAGACAAACTCGCAGTTTTGTGACTGCAGACCATGGTTAGGGTATAAACATACACTGCTACTCAGGATAGCCGGATCTGTCACTCTCAGTCACCAGTCTGTATCTCAGGAACAGAAGCAGCCAGCGCCTTCTCCTGATCACAGCTCCTGGACATGGGCTTGCTTGGTTTTGAAACCCTGAACCCCACACTTTCCTGATTTTCCTCTGTTCCTCTTGTAGCTCTACTTCTGGCCCTTCCTCACATCCATGGCATGCAATTACTAGAGGCCATGAGAGCCTCTGCTACTATTCTGTTTTATACTCAGGCCCCTGGAGATCCCATTCTCCTCTCGGCCTTTAATATCAGTGTTGATATTTCCAAATTTACTCCCATTTGCTGAATTCATATGTTCTATCTATCAGCCAACTCTGTATTGATTTTAACTGCCAGAATCCAACATGACAATCCTGTAGATCGCTAGCTCTCCACAGCATCATCTCAGCAGATGGCAGGCTGTGGTTTCTATTGTCTTTCTAAAACAGTGGGGTACATGCTTCTTACGGTGTCCTGCACTCACATTCTTCTGGCTCTAATCTTGCTGGATATACTTAAAGATGACGTGATTCTAATTAAAATCTGCTCAATATTAACCATGTCTTCCCATTGCGCAGTTCACTAATACCCTTTGTACCTGTGTCTTACGTTCTTTTTTTTTGTTCATATGAGATCTGAAGACAAACTTTATAAACTTTTTATTTTTTAAAATTTAGACAAGATCTTTCTAGGAAGCTCTGTCTGTCCTTAAACATGCTTTGTAATGAATCTGATCTCTAACTCACATAGAACCTGCCTGCCTTTGCTTCCTGGCTGCTAGAATTAAAAATATGCAGCACCATACCTGTTGAGAACATTCTAAAACTTAAACCCGATGGAATCAATAATCCCCTCAGTGTCCTTCAAATCTACCTACCTCGCTCATACAAAAGTCAAAGCTTTCCAGTGTTCTATGAATTCTGCTATAACATGAGCTGTTCCCCTCCCCACTCTACTCTAGCCATGCTGGTCTTCTCTACCTGTTCTGCTTATTTCGCCTCTGAACCTTTCTATCTGGTGGCCTGGGACATTTCTGAGACATCACTGCTCTTTGCCTAGCTTCCAGAGGAGTAAAAGGTCACTTTCTAGTGACAGCTGCTCTGGCCACATTTCCCAGGCCACCTTTTTATCATCGCTTATAATTTCATTTATTTCTCCCTTTTTGTTTACCCATGAATTCTACAGTGAAAACTATATGAATTCAGATGGTTTTTAATGTTTGCTTTTCATTGCTGGTATTCAAGTCAACACTTGTCCAGAAAATGAATGTAATTGTAATTGCATTAAAAATTCTTCAATAGATTGACTACTACAAATGTCATAGTGTAGATTTTTTCTGCTAGATTCCTCTCTAGATTTTTAGATAATGGAAGGAATAATTATCTTTCTGGACTAAATTGCTCAGGAGAACTGCAGAAAATATAAAATTATTTCCTCTTTCCAATATGAGCCTGTCAGAAGCCTGCTTGTTTACCTACATTTAGGTGACTTCCTAAGCAATAAGGAATATAGCATATCATAACCCTGTATATTTGAACAGGAAATACAATGAGAAAGTTTGACTAACCCAATTTCATACTTTGGTAACTGTCCCTGTTAAAATGCCCAAATATACAGATAGTCAGTGTGGATAAGATCCAGCTGCTGGTTGTCAAACTTATAAAACAGCAACAACAAAAGAAAGGAAGAAAATGAAGGAAATATCAATACCTGGTATGTGGAAGGCTCTCAAAAGATATATTTTCCAAAGGCGGAGGAAGGGGATCGTACTGCACACAGATCTGGTCTCATTTTGGAAAGAAAAGGCAGAAATTTCTAGGAGCATGGTGACTGCTGTTTTTCAAAACTGGATGAGTATTTGTGTTGGCAGTATTCATGGAGCACACTAGAACTTGCAGCCTGCTGCTAGCCGAATCTCTGCACACCCCTTCTATGGGAGCAGGTCTTGTCAGAAGAGAACAAATTGCCTTTTTGTTAGATGAACACAAAGGAAAGAGGCCCATGTTTGTGAAATTAACCAGGGAGAGGGGTCCCAGTTCACTTGCATGCTGGCTTCCAGAGAGGCCATTGGAGGGAACTTCATGCTAGGCCACTTAAGATAATTAGACCAGTCAAGTGTCAGGCTTCACTGTGGACCTCATTAATGCAGCCTCTCAGAGGAGAATTTTTATTTGGGAAAATTAGCCCTGTGCTCTCAAGATCACTGAAAAGACACCTTCCAGCCCCGGGTGAGGATCCAACAGTCTTCATTATCACCTCTGGTATCAGAAGAGAAAGTCCGTTCATTGTTACATTCAGATGAGTGGGGAAAGATGATCCTCAAAAAGAATGAATAGATTTTGATAAGCCAATGGAGTTTTCAAAAGATATTTAAGCAGGAAGCATATCTGCTATTATAGAGCTTGGCTGACTAGACAAAAAGGCTACTGGACACAAGAACTGCATTAATTGTGTACAGCATATGCTATCACCAAGAGCCGCTTAGGAAATCCAGCAACTGGACCACTTGCACTGCAAAGTCTTTGTACAGAAGTAGAGTCAGCTTTTGTTGATTTATTGTTTTAATGTATTTTCCTCTGCTCTTTGTTTGTATGCTATTTCATGTGGCACTGTAAATTACTCTGGAGGGCTTTAAGAAAATTCTATTTTGTATGGTTTAATTTGATGAATCTATTAAGTACATCAGTGATTAAACCCCAGCAAGCTTTATAGCAAAATGCTGTGATGTTGCCTTATATTCTAATAAGGAAATCATATTCTATATCTCTGCTTCCTGCTTTAATTCATAACCTCTTAGTCAAGAGACATTTTATAGAATATACAGAACTTTTAACACAATCTTAAGCTTTAAACAAGTTCTACTGCTAGCTAGCCCTGTGACCGTTGCTAAGTCTTTTCAACTTTGCTTTTGTCATCTCTAAAGTATTCAGTTTGCTTCCAGGCTCCTAAAGCAATTGTAAGAATTAAGTGAGGGACTCAGGAGAGATTGCCATTTTCTCTTCCATGACTTTCTAAGGCAGGACCAGTCAGGAGGCACAGGCCACAGAAGCAGCAGAGCAGTGGAGACAGGGTCCTTCCTGCCTCTACCTACAACCAGGAGTTGCACCTGTTCCACAACCCTTTGTTCACCTTTCATGCCAGAGGAGAGCAAGTCTACAGAGAATTCTTTGACCCCAGGATTCAAGGAGATTACCATTTTTTCTTTCTAAGGCAAGACCTGCTCTCAAAGAGAGCTGATCCACAGCCTTTTCCACACAGGTCTTACCAGGGGGAGCTATTGGTATAGGAGTGCTGACAGGGGCTTACAGACAAACAGGAAGAACAAGCTCTAGCCAGAGACAGCAAGAACATATAACACCAAAGATTAACAGATGGTGAAAGGTGAATGAAAGAAACTTACCAACAGAAACCAAGACTATTTGCCATCACAAAAACTCAGTACTCCCACCACAGCAAGTCCTGGATACCCCAACATACCGGAAAAGCAAGATTCAGATCTAAAATCATATCTCATGATGATGATAAAGGAATTTAAGAAGGACATAAATAACTCCCTTAAAGAAATAAGGAAGAATACAGGTAAACAGGAACAAGCCCTTAAAGATCAACCACAAAAATGCCTTAAAGAATTACAGGAAAGCACAACCAAACAGGTGATGGAATTGAACAAAACCACCCAAGATCTAAAAATGGAAGTAGAAACAAGTAAAAAATCACAAAGAGAAACAAAAATAGAAAACCTAGGAAAGAAACCAGGAGCCAAAGATGCAAGCATCACCAACAGAATACAAGAGATAGAAGAGAGAATCTCAGGTACAGAAGATACAATAGAAAACATTGACACAACAGTCAAAGAAAATGCAAAAATGCAAAAAGATCCTAACCCAAAACACCCAGGACACAATGAGAAGACCAAACCTAAAGATAATAGGTATAGAAGAAAGTAAAGACTCTCAACTTAAAGGGCCAGTAAATATCTTCAACAAAGTTATAGAAGAAAACTTCCCTAACCTAAAGAAAGAGATGCCCATGAGCATACAAGAAGCCTACAGAACTCCAAATAGATTGGACCAGAAAAGAAATTCCTCCTGACACATAATAATCAAAACATCAAAGCACAAAACAAAGAAAGAATATTAAAAACAGTGAGGGAAAAAGGTCAAGTAATATATAACGGTAGATCTATCAGAATTAAAAAAGATTTCTCACCAGAGACTAGGAGAGCCAGAAGTTCCTGGGCTGATATCATATAGACACCAAGAGAACACAAATGCCCGCCCAGACTACTATACCCAGCAAAACTCTCAATTACTATAGATGGAGAAACCAAGGTTTTCCACAACAAAACCAAATTTACACAGCATCTTTCCATAAATCCAGCCCTTCAAAGGATAATAAAAGGAAAACCATAAGCAGGGGAATTACATCCTAGAAAAAGCAAGAAAGTAATCTTCCAACAAAACTAAAAGAAGATAGACACATAAAGAGAATTTCAACTCTAACAACAAAAATAACAGGAAGCAACAATTACTTTTCCTTAATATTTATTAATATCAATGGAATTAATTCCCCAATGAAAAGACATAGACTATCAGACTGCATACATAAACAGGACCCAACATTTTGTTGCATACAGGAAACCAACCTCAGTGACAAAGACAGACACTACCTCAGAATAAAAGGCTGGAAAACAATTTTCCAAGTAAATGGTCCCAAGAAAAAAGCTGGAGAAGCGATTCTAATATCAAATAAAATTGACTTTCAACCTAAAGTGATCAAAAAAGATAAGGAAGGACACTTCATACTCATCAAAGATAAGATCTACCAAGATGAATTCTCAATTCTGAACCTCTACGCTTCAAATGCAAGGGCATCTACATTCATAAAAAAAAACTTTACTAAAGCTCAGAGCACACATAGCAACACACACAATAATAGTAGGAGACTTCAACACCTCACTCTCTCCAATGGACAGATCATAAAAACAGAAACTAAACAAAAACACAGTAAGACTAAGAGAAGTTATGAAACAAATGGTTTTAACAGATATCTATAGAACTTTTTATCCTAAAGCAAAAGGATATACCTTCTTTTCAGCACCTCATGGTACCTTCTCCAAAACTGACCATCAAATAGATCACAAAACAAGCAGATTGAAATAATTCCTTGCATCCTACCAGATCACCACAGTCTAAGATTCAATGCAATCCCCATCAAAATTCCAATTCAATTCTTCACAGACTTGGAAAGAGCAATTTGCAAATTTATCTGGAATAAAAAAAAAAAACTAGGACAGAAATAACTATTCTCAGCAATAAAAGAACTTCTGGGAGAATCAGCATCCCTGACCTTAAGCTGCACTACAGAGCAATTGTGATAAAAACTGCATGGTATTGGTACAGTGACAGGCAGGTGGATCAATGGAATAGAATTGAAGACCCAGAAATGAACCCACACACCTATGGTCACTTGATCTTTGACAAAGGAGCTAAAACCAGCTAGTGAAAAAAAAAGGCAGCATTTTCAACAAATGGTGCTGGCTCAACTGGCAGTTAGCATGTAGAAAAATGTAAATCGATCCATTCTTTTCTCTTTGTACAAAGCTCAAGTCCAACTGGATCGAGGACCTCCACATAAAACCAGATGCACTGAAACTAATAGAAAAGAAAGTGGAGAAGAGCCTCGAGCACATAGACACAAGGGAAAATTTCCTGAACAGGACACCATTAGCTTATGCTCTAAGATCAAGAGTTGACCAATGAGACTTCATAAAATTACAAAGCTTCTGTAAGGCAAAGGACACTGTCAATAGGACAAAACAGCAACCAACAGATTGGAAAAGATGGTTACCAATCCTATATCCAATATAGGGCTAATATCCAATATATACAAAGAACTCAAGAAGTTTGACTCCAGAGAACCAATTAACCCTATTAAAAAATGGGGTACAGAGCTAAACAAAGAATTCTCAACTGATGAATACTGAATGGCTGAGAAGCGCCTAAAGAAATTTTCAACATCCTTAGTCATCAGCAAAATGCAGCCCAAAACAACCACCAGTCAGAATGGCTAAGATCAAAAACTGAGGTGACAGCAGATGCTGGCGAGGTTGTGGACAAAGAGGAACACTCCATCATTGTTGGTGGGATTGCAAGCTGGCACATCCACACTAGAAATCAGTTTGGTGGTTCCTCAGGAAATTAGACATAGCTCTACCAGAGGACCCAGCTATACCACTGCTGGGCATATATCCAGAAAATGCTCCAACATGTAATAAGGACACATGCTTCACCATGTTCATAGCAGCCTTATTTATAATAGCCAGAAACTGGAAACCACCCAGATGTCCCTCAGCAGAGGAATGTCAATGGATTTATGAAATTCCTAGGAAAATGGATGGATCTGGAGAATGTTATCCTGAGTGAGGTAACCCAATCACAAAAGAACACACATGGTATGCACTCATTGATAAGTGGATATTAGCCCAGAAGCTCAGAATTCACAAAATAAAATCTACAAACCACAAGAATCGAAATGTGGATACTTTGATCCTTCTTAGAAGGGGGAACAAAATACCCATGGAAGGAGTTGCAGAGACAAACTATGCAACAGAGACTGAAGGAAGGACAATCCAGAGACTGCCCCACCTTGGAATCCTTCCTATATTCAGT
>JADRCC010561195.1:3175-13468 GCA_019843855.1 Hylomyscus alleni
GATATGTGAAATGCTACAGTGTGTTTGCATGTTATCTAATCTGTATATACAGTAAAATATTATAGATGACAGTAATAGGGTAGAAAAGTCCACAATACTTATCTCAGGAAAACCCAAACGATGTGGAAACATTGGTATACCTTTTAGTATGGAGTCTTTCTTAGGGAACCAGAACCTTGATAGCCACCAAACTGGCTCTGAGCCAGTGACTTTTGGGTTTTCATCTTGTGAATTTGAAGAATTAAATTCACAGACCACAGAGGGTAAGCTTTAGAGAGAAAATTATTATAGATTCCTAGGCAGAAGAGATGGGGAGGCAGCCGAAGCTCTGGTAGAGCAGCAGAGTTCCAGGAAATAGGGTACCATGTAGCCGATAGTATAGCTTTAGGTGCTTGGTCACTGACTGCAATAGAAATGGCAAGGGAATGAGCTGATCAGTTCAGTTGGCCTGCCCAGGTGTCCGGGTTCTCTTGGTTCCAGTCACATAGGCTTACAAGCAGAGTGCTCATCTAGGAGGGGACAAAGACACAGTGGGCAGAGCGCTCTTCTAATATGCTCGGAGCTGCTGTTGTGGGGTGACCTTCCCTGACCAGTTCCTCTTTCCTGATTTCATCAAGGAAGCTCTTCTACATCATTTCGGAGTGATTTCCTCTAGTCTTCCTTTGAGTTAAGCCTTTTCCATTTTGTCATGTAGTTCCTTCAGCCTCATTATGCATACCATTTGTATACTGAATCTTCGTATATCTGCGGACTTTCAGCCCATGCCTGTCCGAAAGCATGTTTATTTTTTTTGTTTGTTTGTTTTTTGGAGTTTTTGTTTTTGTTTTTCCAAGACAGGGTTTCTCTGTGTAGCCCTGGCTGTCCTGGAACTCACTCTGTAGACCAGGCTGGCCTCGAACTCAGAAATCCACCTGTCTCTGCCTCCGAAGTGCTGGGATTAAAGGCATGCGCCACCACCGCCAAGCTAAAGCATGTTTCTTATAGGTAGAATGCTATTGAGTTGTTTCATTAATCCCTTTTGAAGAACTCTGCCTTTCAATTGGACTTTTCATTCCTTTGATGCTTAATGGAATTATGCTTGAGTGTTTGAAGCATTGAAGAAGATGGAAGCATCTTTTATTTCTATTTCTCTTCACTTATTTTTTTTCTTCATGTATTTTTAAATTCTTTGAGTTATTTTTAGAAACCTATTTTTTTTATTTTTTAGTCATGTTGCTTTATATTGTTAAGGGTTTTTTGTTTGTTTTTGTTTGGTTTTGTTTTTTGTTTGCCTGACAGGGACCACAACATACATCTTTGACACACTGCCTACTTGCAGCTAATATTTCACTAACTTATATAAGCAGTAGATATATTTGTATGTTAGTTGGTCTACCTTTACCTTTGCTTTAACACTAGGATGCTTGTTCGTGTTACATCTAGATACTCTACAGATGTATGACATTTGTGGGTTTTTATTTTCATCTGCTGTATCATTTGTAAATTTGCTAAAAGGGAAAAGCACCGACTTCTAAGTAGTATATTTGTTTTCCCAGATTTGCACTAGTTAGAGTTGTTATCGCTGTGATAATGCACCATTGCCCAAAAGAGCAACTTTGGAGGAAGAAGTTTATTTTAGTTTATAGTTCCACATCTCAAGTTTATCATCAAAGGAAGTTAGAGCAGGAACTCAAAGAGGGAAGGGATCTGGAAGGAAGAGCTGCAGCCGAGGCATGGAGGAGCCCTGTGTACCGGCTCGAGGGTGAGAGCAACAACAGTGAGCTGAGCCCTCCCATACCAGTCATCAATCAAGAAAGGCACCCCAGGCTTACTCAAAGGCCAACCTCATAAGAACATGTTCTCAATTGAGGTCTTCGAAAACTACTGTAGCTTGTGTAGAGTGGACACAAAAATAGCCAACATGGTGACTAATGGGTTTATCTGGCTTACACTTCCACATCACTGTCTAATGTATCAAAGGGAGTCAGTGTAGGAATCCTGGAGGCAGGCACTGGAGCAGGGGCCATAGGAGAATGCTGCTTATGCGTTTGCTCAATCGGCCTTCTTACACATCCTGGGACTAGCGGCTGAGTGTTGGCACATGCGCAATGGCTTGTCTCTTCAACTTCACTCACTAATCAAGAAAATGCCCCACAGGTTTGCCAATTAATGAAGGCATATTCTTGTTTTAGCCCCTCTTCTCTGATAACCGTAGTTTGTGTCAAACTGATACCTCCATAAGCAAAAACCCTAAAACCAACTAGGACAAGATTCTTACTATTTTAGGACTTTCCATTCTTTCTGAAGGATCTTAGCTCCCATCTGGCTTCAATCCCTCCAAACTCTAGAACCTCCCCCAGCGTATTTTAGACTTTAGGCTGGTTGGTGACAACATATTTTAACTTAATGTGAAAAATGTCAGTAGTTACGCTTCAGTTTTCAGGATGTATTTGCTGGATGATGAATTCTAGTTGGACGGTTTTTACTCTCTTTCAGCACTGTACATCCCCTGCTTCAGGTTCCTGTGGCCCTCAGAGCTTCTGCAGCGAGCTCAGCCATTAATCAAGCGATGGTTTCCTTCTGGAGCACACGCCTCTTTTCTCTTGCTACTTTCAAGTTTTGCTTCTCGTCTTGAGAGGACAACAGCTTGACTACGATACAACTCGGTGAGGGGAGGGTTCCCTTAGGTTCACCGTCAGTCATTGCATGTCTGCACCAGTTCATATTTGATCACGTATTGGTCACTGATTCTTTAAATATTTAGGGGTTCTATTTACTCACCTTTTAGTCCATTTCATCATACCTAACAGCTCTGGGAGGCTTTCTTTCTCTGTCTAGTCCCTTTAGAAGGATGGCTCTGCTAAACCTGTATTGTATTTTTCTTATCATCTTCAAGTTCCTGATCCTTTTCTTTCACCAGCAATTGCAATGCATCGGGTAGTTCGGTGTGGGACATTTCACTTAGCTCTTTGTGTGTGGCTACGTGTCTGAGAGTATTTCCATTTGATGTGTGCTTCAGGCCATCATAGCAACCACGTTTTAGAGTCTTTGTCTTTCAGTTTCTGCACCTGCTCCTTCTCACAGGAGAATCAACAGGTTTTCTTTGGTCTTCAAAACATGCCCCACATTTTAGGTGGATGATTATCTTTTAGGGGGATGTTGAGAAATTTTGGATTGTATCCTAAACTTTATGAACACTGAGTAGGATTTCAAGTCATGGAAATCCTACATGTTGTTATTGTTCTTTAGTAGGAATTGTTTCTTCCATTGAAGCTGGCTCTTATTGCTTAAGGATGAACCAGCTCCAAATTAGTTATTATGGAAGTTGACATCTTCATTAAGATCTTTGTTTCCAGGTTATCTTCTCTGGGTCTGCATACATCATACTTACATCGTATTTTTGGGAGGCAGCGATATTAGCACATAGACTTTGGAGACGCTCTCTCCTCATCTTTCCTCTTGGTGGTTGCTTCATTAATTTCAGTTTATCTTGATTCCTCTTGCTCTGTCTTGAAATTTCTTACTTATTACACTTATCTGTAGATTTGGGACATGTGGGATTTTATTTCCACAGTATTCCCACCCCACCAACAATCTCCTACATGTTAACCCTTGATGATGGATCAACCTTCTGTATACTATCTAGTAACTCCATCTTAAATTAAGTTAATTGGTTTTTTTTTTTTTTTTAGGAAAGCATATCTTACAAAGAAATTACTTTCTGTCTCCATCTGTCTGTCTCTTCTCCCCCTGCCCAGGTGTGTGTGTGTGTGTGTGTGTGTGTGTGTGTGTGTGTGTGTGTTCATGGAATCCAGAGGAGGATGGAGGTGCCCTGCTCTATCACTTTAGGCTGATAGAGCTAGGAGCTGACAGCAAGCTCCATTGATTCTCCTACCAATGTCTCCTCATGATTCTGGGCTTATAGGCACAAAATCAGCTGTACCCCTATTTTCTGTGGGTGTTGGGGGGTTAACTCTAGTTCTCATGCTTCTGCAGCAAGTGTTCTTTACCCATTGAGGGTCTCCTCAGCCTCAGTACTAGGGTTTTATTCCTTTATCTCCAGAAGCAGAAGAAGCTGCCACCCAGCATCTCATTACTGAGAGGTTGTGCACTAGAATTGTTTCAAGTCTGAGCCGTTTTCTTTATGACTATCATCTAATAGTCTTCTCTTCCCTGATCAATACTGTCATTTAAAGCTGACTTGCTCTCTTCTTCATTTCCGAACTCAATTTGATAGGGCTTTGCTCATGGCAAAGTCCTGGGTTTATGGGTCTAATTTCCAAAAGCCATCCTCCAGTTACTTCAAAGCTAGGGTGGGTGGTAGTTTGAAATTTCCAACTCTGATTCCCCCAAGTATCAGCCTATAGTTTGAGAAATACATATGAAAGAAAACTTAAATGAGTTCACATAGCCTAATCCCACCCAGGCCTTCCTTTTTCTTCTTAATTTGCTTTTAAAAAAAAAAAAAACCCACTGGAACTTTTCGGCCCAAGGTTCTCTGCCTGTTGGTTATTTACTCCCTAAAGCCACAATCGTCAATGACATATAATCATTTCCACAGTCGCTAACTTGTGGGTCACAGCTGAGAAGTAATACATTTAGATGAGAAATATAGAACAGAAGATGGGCTGGTAGCAAACAACCTGTTTTTAATCACATACATGTCATTCATAATAAGACAAAGGATAAGAAATATTAAAAATAGAAATAAATGGGAGCTTTTCTCTACTGGTTTTCCATTTGGCCTCAGTAGTCCTTTGAAAATGATTGAATTGACTTTTCTATTAAGTATGCTCTTTGGAGGGTCACATAGATGACTGCTGAGCATTTATAGAATGATGTCTGTTTTATTTCTGGGGCAGCAATGTCAGTATCTATTTAGATTAGGGCAATCATTATGATTTGAAAATATAGGCATTGAGAAGAGACTACAGACCTGTTGAGATGTGGAGCAGCCATCTCTGAAGCAGGTGGATAGAGGCAAGAGGCTGATGATTTTATTTCTTCCCTGGCAGGAAAACAGTTTTGTGCTCATGATCCCGAGAGCAAAGCCAGGATTGGCATCCTCCTAATAAAAGGGGAGTGTGCCAGACTTAGGGTGTAGGTTGTAGGGACTTGGTATGTCAACACCCTTTGGGGCTAGAAAGAGAGGTACCAAACAGAAACTTGCTAGTACTAACAACTCTTCCAAGCATTCACCTTCATTCCCGTCTCTGTGTCCATCTCTCCTGCTCCTGCTCTGGAAAATCGGTAGCCTTATAAAAAGTACTAGTGTTCTAGAAGAGTCTTAGGAATGAGGACAGGCCTGCTCAAGGCTCTATGATAGAGTGAAGGGAAGGATAGAGTCACCTGCCTTCTGAGCTTCTGCTCTGGAGGAGGGTGTTGTTATCACAGAGATATGGATAGGCAGAGACGAGACATAGGACACTCTCCAAGAATACAACAGAACAGGGGTGTGTGTGACAAAATGTAACAGAGGGAGGGAGGGTTTGGGGTGCTTTGGAAAGGTGAGCAGGGAGGTTTATCTGAGGTAGTGGCATTCAAGGCGAGGAAATGTCAGGAACACAGATTAAGGCAGTGTTGTGTTTTTACAATAGAAGCAAGAAAAAATCATTTGATTTTTTTTTAAAGGGAATAAACTTATGTTGGTTACTCTGGGTGCAGATTAAAACCTGGAAATCCATTTATCTTTGGATACTTCTCCACATTTTTGAAAATGAGAAAAAAAAAAAAAGGAGAATTCAAACACAAGCAAAAGTAGCAATACTACGTCACCGTGTCATCGACGTCCTGTAAACAGTTGTGCATTGGAGGGATCACCAAGTGGAGGTGCAAGAGTCCTAAAGAAGCTTCGTCAGCTGCAGGCCAGACAGTGTGGAAAGGGCTGCAAGGTCACCCAGGCACAGTGTGGCTGACTCAGCCTAGGCCCCGTTCATACTTGTAAGGATCGAGACCCATACAGCAAGCCCCCCATGAGAAACACTGCTTTCTCATGGATCATATTTGCAGGGAATTCTGTTGTCTGTAGAGAGAGGAAGGAAGAGAAACAGGAGCTCAAATGAAGCAAGTGGGAGGAACAGGCTTCCAGACAAAGAGTTTGGTCACACTCAAGTTTCATGACATGTGCTGAAATATTTTAACCATGAATCTTTTAGTCTAACAAAACTCACTTGTCTTTAACTTAAACCATAGCTCTTTAAAGAAAATGAAATGAAAGAAAAGGCCTTCTTTTCAGCAAACAAAAGCTTGCGGTATGCAAACAGTAGATTCTCTTTTGTCTTCATTTTTACTTTGCGTTTTGCATTTCATTCCAGGAGTGCCCTAAGACTGAAACTTGGTGGCCAGGGGAAGCATCTGTTTATAGTTCCGTTTAAACATGGGCCTAAGGATACATATGCAAGAGGTTTGAACTTAAGCCTAAATTTAAACAAAGAAGTCTTACTATCTTAACATAAGTGTGAAACAACTTATTCTTTACTGATAAAATTCAGTTTGTTTGTTTGTTTCCCCTTCACTTCCACAGTTAGTGGAAGGAAATTCGTTAGCCATTTAGAAAATAAAGGCTGGCTATTTTCTAGGTAAGCCATATACTTCTATCTATTCTGTATGTCATAAGATAGAAAATGACCAGAGCAGGAAACGTGTGTGACTGCAGTACAGGGAAAGGGGAGCAACTCAGAAGCCCCACCCACGGTCTGTAGCTCTGCTCTGCTCCAAATGTGGAAGCTATTAATGATGTTCTCTGAGGACATCTTATTGCACTAGCTTCCCTGAACGGACTCTTGTGACTATGACACAGTGGCCTTGGATGGATGACCCATAGGCCCAGTCTGGCCTGGTGAACACATCAAACATGGCCTACCCACCCCTATCCCCACCCCCGCCCTACCTTTAATTGCCCCAACATTTAAAAATTGAAAGAGTGGTCCAGACTTCTGGGTTTTTTTTTTTGTTTTGCTTTATTTTTAATTGGAAGATTTGGCCGTTCTGGGCCTACATTGTTATATGGTCACACTTGGCAAGAATAGTAGTGGCTGTCCTCAAATTGCAAGCACCTCCCACCTGGCCCTGGCCTTCATTTAATGTTATTTTGTAAGCACTTTTGTTTGCTCCCTCTGCTGGAGCTAGGGCTCGACCAAAATAGCCTTTTTAACTCTGGCTCACAATGCTTGTTATATAAGCAGAGAAGCCTTGGCTGTGGCCAGCTGAAGTGACTGAAGTTCATGTGTACATCAATTTGCTGTCTGCTTTCTGAGCAGGAAAGACATTCTGCTTCCACATGAAAGCTGAGAGGAGAGATTTTTAAAATGCTAGAGAATGACCTGGTAGCCAGGAACGAGCTCCAGATCAGGGAGAAGCATGAGTTAAAGAGCCGCTGGTCCACATTTCCTCCCTGGGATTCTTCCCATTATTTGGGACACTTTTGTTTGTTTGTTTGTATTCTAATGTATCCTAGGGAGAGGGGGAGTTAAAGAAATATTTGGGTGGGAGCTTTATCAGTGAGCCCCTCCTTTCTTTCTCTCTCTTTCTTCCTTCCTTCCCTTCTTTCTTCCTTCTAAATATTTTAGGCAAGTGCCAGATTATATTTTAACTAGATTTCCTGGTCTGAAAAAGGCTGGGCAAGTGGCCAGAGCAAAGTAGGGGATTGTCAAGAGTGGAAATGACTCATACACTGAAGACTGCAGAGAAGATAATCCAAAAATTTAGGCAAGCTAGTATTAATGCACAGTAAGAATTAGTCCTAACCTACAGTGTAAGCTGTACATGGGGCTTTCTAAGGTAGAAACAATGGAACGCATTCCATAGAGTTGGTTAGATGCCTGCTTTAAAACCAACACACGAGAGTTAAAAACTCAACACCAGCCCATCTTGCTTGGCTTCCAAACACTCAGCCAGAGCTTTAAGGAGATGTGGACTCAGTTATTTGGCAAGTAGAGCAGATTGGAATCTGCTTTCTCCTATTTAAACAATTAAGTTACTGAACTGGTTCCATTCAGAGTGGCAAACTGACTGGAATTATTAGCAATTTTTGTTGATCATCTAGTTACATATTTATGTATAAACTTTACCCAACACTAACAAAATATGTTATTTCTGAGGTAAGTCATTAGCTATAGGTAGCAGTAAGCAGTAAGTTAGAAAGGAAGCCTTTGTGTATTAAGGATCATATTTTAAAGTCCTATAAAACAATTCCTTAAGCCAATACTAAAACAAAAATGTTCCATACATTTATCAGTCAACAAATGGCTCTTCTTCATCTCTAGACTTAAGAAATATAGTGTCATAGTGTACCAGGATAGCTGAGGTCCTTGTCCTGAGGAAGCTTACCTTCTAGTGGGGCAGAGATTGATAGTGGAGAAGTAGAGAGTTAGACTTAAGAACCCAATGAAGGAAACAAAGCCAGAGAATGGATGTGGGTTCCCATCCCACATGAGGGACAGTAGAGCACTCCTCATACCCTGGACAGCTCTCAGAACAGCTCTCCAGGAGCATGGGAAGAATGTGATCAAATCACATTCACCTACTCAAATCAGGCCTACTGAACTCCATAAAGACAAAGGCCACTTCTTCATGATAAAGTCTGTTAGGCTTCTGTTTTCCCTACCAGCTCTCTGGCTTCTCAGAAATCACATGATCAGCAGTCTGCTAATCTAGTTGATACACTTGGAAGGTCCTTGTCCCTGATGCAACATCTCTTCCCTTGTCCTTTTTCCTTCCTTCTCCCCTGACTCAAACTATATAATCTAACCCCTTTATATCAATAAATAAGCTGCCTTCCAACACGGTCTCTGGGTTCGTTTATACTCGCCATAGCCCCCTGAGAGACCTTGCATCCCAGTTCCTCCACACACAGGGGTGGGTCCCACAAATGGACAAGATGAGTGTCTGGGAGAGACCAACATGCCCAAGACTAAAGTGCAGAAGAAAAACCTCCTTAAGACCATGGTGATTATATTTAATCATGAATCCCAAGACAAAGCCAGTCATGTCATGCCAAAAGAAACTATTGAAGGCAAAGACCTGAAAGTTTAGTTATGCACAAAGGTAGAAGAAATCCAGCTTATAAGTAAAAGGAAGGCCAGTATGGCTGACATCAAGAATGGTGTAAATTGAAGACTAAAAGGAGATAGAGCCCAAGTTATATGGGAAAGCCGTCAGATGGCTTTAAAAAATATTAAATGAATGCATTTGAGTACTCTAGACAAGGACTGGCAAACTATATCCTACAACTACATCTGAGTCTCTGCTTTTTAGAAAATAAAGTTTTATTGGAAGAAAGTAATACCCATTCACTCATATATCATGCGCGAGTGCATTTTCACTACACAGTGGTCATATAGCTTGGCCCATAAAGCTGAAATGGTTATAAGCTGGTCCTTTAAAGAAAATGTTTGTCAGTCTTTATGTTAGATTCTGCATGTTTTCCTGGATTTGTGGATGGTTTGTTTGAATTAGGCAGAATTGTCTACTGTTTAGTTTTATTTTCTCAAAAGACAATTGGGCTTCATTACAAGAGCCAGAATTTTTGTGAAAATACAAGTTTGTTTCAAAATAGGAGGCGGGTTCATCTATATGAGATGATCAAGTAAATTATTTGGCTAAAAATTGCTTAATCGGAGCTAGATGTGACACAGCATGAGGCTTGTAAGCAAGTTTAATTATTTCAATAGGTATAACATAGTCAGCCACTAACGACTCTTGTACTTTTTTTTTTTCAACTGTCATGTTTTATTGTACAGATTGAAAAAAAGCCGAGGGCATCGGGGCTGTGGGCAGCCAGGGTTGGAAGCAGGGGGATGGCATGGTAACGTTCGGTAGGGGTCATTGTTTGGTCTTGGCGTCTTCTCTGATCTTCCAGATGACAAGGTTCATGCAGGCACTGGCATCCTCATGGGAGCTGTGCCCATCCACATTGTCTTGGATGATCTGTCTGAGGTAGTCAGCCACGAGGTTCCGCAGGGAGCGCTTATAGGGCAGGCCCAGGCAATGTGGGAAAAGCACAGATGTGTCCACCACTGTGCTGTGGATGACCTTGAGAGTCAGCAGGTCACTCTGCAGGCTGTGTCCAATGAGGATGGTGTCGGCGCTAAACACACTCAGCAAGACGGTCTGCACGTCCCGCAGCGTGATGCTCGTGCCCACAAGGTCGGCCTCTGTCACCCTGAGAACCTGGTGGTGTAGTCGACAACTTCATTGTCAGGCTTGACAAAGGTGTCATACACGACCTGCATGTCTGTGTCCACAACTGTGACTCGGGTCAGCTCTGGGCCATACGTAGTGTAGGACATCTCACAGTCGAGGGCAAAGACCCCC
>JADRCC010561202.1:0-11360 GCA_019843855.1 Hylomyscus alleni
TATCCATTCCTCTGTTGAGGGACATCTGGGTTGTTTCCAGCTTCTGACTATTACATATAAGCCTGCTATGAACATGGTGGAGCATGTGTCCTTATTACATGTTGGAGCATTTTCTGGGTATATGCCCAGGAGTGATATAGCTGGGTCCTCAGGTAGTACTATGTCCAATTTTCTGAGGAACAGCCAGACTGATTTCCAGAGTGGTTGTACCAGCTTGCAATCCCACCAACAATGGAAGAGTGTTCCTTTCTCCCTATTATTGCCAGCATCTGCTGTCCCCTGAGTTTTTGATCTTGGCCATTCTGACTGGTGTGGGGTGGAATCTCAGTGTTGTTTTGGTTTGCATTTCCCTGATACTAATGATGTTGCACATTTCTTTAGGTGTTTCTCAGCCATTCAAGTTTCCTCAGTGGAGAATTCTGTTTAGCTCTGTTCTCCATTTTTAATAGGGTTATTTGGTTTTCTGGAGTCTAACTTCTTGAGTTCTTTGTATATATTGGATATTAGACCTCTATCAAATGTAGGGTTGGAAAGATCTTTTCCCAATCTGTTGCTTGCTGTTTTATCCTATTGACAGTGTCCTTTGCCTTATAGAAACTTTGCAATTTTATGAGTTCCCATTTGTCAATTCTTGTTCTTAGAGCATGAGCCATTGGTATTCTGTTCAGGAAGTTTTTCCCTGTGCCCATGTGTTCAAGACTTTTCCTCACTTTCTCTTCTATTAGATTGAATGTATCTGGTTTTATGTAGACCTCTGATGAATACAGAAAATGTGGTACATTTACACAATGGAATACTACTCAGCTATTAAAAACAATGATTTCATGAAATTTGCAGACAAATGTATGGAACTTGAAAATAGCATCCTGAGTGAGATAATTCAGTCACAAAAGAACACACATGGTACATACTCACTGATAAGTGGATATTAGCCCAAAAGTTTGGAACACCCAAATTCAATTCATAGACCATATGAAGCCCAAGAAGAAGGAAGACCAAAATGTGGATGCTTAAGTGCTTCTTAGAAGGATGAACAAAATACTCCCAGAAGGAAATATGGAGACAAAGTGTGGAGCAGAGACTGAAGGAAAAGCCATCCAGAGTATGCCCCACGTGGTGATCCATCCATATACAGCCACCAAACCTGGATACTATTGTGGATGCCAGGAAGTGCTTGATGATGGAAGCCTGATATAGCTGTTTCCTGAGAGGCTCTGCCAGAACCTGACAAATACAGAGGGGGATGCTTGAAGCCAACCATTGGACTGAGTGCAGGGGATGGGGTGTTTCCCTGATGGAGGAGTTGGAAAAGGCACTGAAGGAGCTGAGGGGGTTTGCAGCCCCATGGAGGGAGCAACAGTGTCGACAGACCAGATCGCCAGGAACTCTTGGGTACTGGACCATGAACCAAAGAGTACACATGCAGGGGGCCATGGTGGCAGAGGATGACCTTGTTGGACATCAGTGGGAGGAGAGGCTCTTGGGCCTGAGAGTGTTTGATGCCCCAATGTAGGAAAATGGCAGGGCAGGAAATGAGAGTGGGTGGGTGGGTCTGGCAGCACTCTCATAGAGGCAGATGGAGGGAGGATGGAATAGGGGGTATCTGAAAGGGATACCTGGAAAGAGGAAAACATTTGAAATGTAAATAAAGTATCCAATTTTTTAAAAAGAGAGATATTAAGGGAAAAAAGACTGTATAGATGATGATTTGTGTCATTTGTCATGAGCCTTGAATTAACATTGATATCTGTTGAAATAAAAAATCACAGTGCTCATGGCAGACCAAGCTAAATTCCTCATTCAACCTGAGGTCAAGATTAGTGATTCTAGGCTTTTTGTGAGAACTGTAACTGTGTTAAAAGATTGAGTATTTGGCGATAACAATGATACAACATTTACAAGGTCCATCTTTTTTTAGAGTTTGGAGGAATTTAAAATTTCATCATTCTGTTTCCATTTGCAATGTGGTATGTGTTCGCTCTCATTTTCACTTGAAATTGGAGCCAAGGCAGTTTGGGAGAGAGAAATAAATGATGTGTTATGTAATCAATCATATTTGGTGTGCATTTTGAACTAGAAATTATGTGTATTTAATCTTGATATTTAAAATGATCTTGGTGCTTAAATCCATCCACCTTTTATAACTTCTTAAAATTGACAAACACCTGCCAAAAAAAATCATCACCAAATGTGTTAATGCAAGAGTGTTAACCTATTTTGAGAGTTGATTTAGCACCACGTTTAAAGAATGTGGGTTAAAGCTTGAAAAGGGCTTGTGTAAGTGGTTAGGTGTAATTGAGTATGGGGTGGGTGTTTTCTTGTCCTGGAATGTAGCTCAGGTTCCAAACTGAGAGGAAAGTTTGTATTTGGACTCATATTTCTAGAAAGCTTTTGAGAGAAATCTGAGATACAGTTCTTCCAGTATGATGCCTACAAGAAACTTAACTACCATGTCTAAACAAAGATGACAGGGGACAGGGGCACATAGCTCCTTAGTAGCTGTTACGTAGGTAGGGGTGCAATGATTAATCTCTTCTCAAAGGTAAACTGGATACAGTCTGCGAAGGATTGGTGAATATTGTAGAACACTGAAATAGAATTTCCTCATTCTGATGTCTACTTGGACAGTCACTGTGCTGGCAGGAAGGTACAGCATCAGAGAAATCTGCATGCTCCTTATTTGGTGAGATCAGGTTTTGTGTCTCCTAGAAATTCATAGGCCATATGGGACACTTGCTAAATGTGAGCCTATGGTACAGGACAAAGCCCATTACATGTATGTTTTGACTTCAGTAGCAGGAATAACTGACTTCCATTGTACAAAAATTGGAGGATGTGAATCCAGTCTTTACTTCAAAGAACACCACACATGGGCTCCAGATGATGTTTGGTACCGCCATTCATCAAAGGTCATTAACAGAGCACTGCAGCTGACTATGTCCAGGGAGAGAATGCTTGTTTGCATCCATCCCCTCCCCAACCCAATGCCTAAAACGCTAGCCTTAGGGAGACCAGGAAAGTCAGGTCTATATATCAACTCCAGCCAAAGCCTTTTGTATTTCCTTTCCTGATGTGTATCAATAAGGCATAATAGGTGCTGGATTTAGTAGCCAAAAGAGATCTAGAGTGGCTGCTGACCTGCAAACATAGTTAAGGTATCACTAGAAGGGCCTTACTGAGTACTGTGCCTGATACAATATATTGAAAGTTTTATTAGAAAGCTAAAGATGATCAATTTGTGCCTTGAGTTTCTTCAGTAACCTGAATGCTTTGTGAAAACAACTACTATATATTATAGAACACAGAAAGCCTTTGAAGTCAATGTCTACTTCCCTTAGATCCAATTTCTGTCTCATACTAGCTAGGGGAACTTAAGCAAGTAATTTATTCAACAACAGCAACCTTTGCTTGCTTATGGGTAAAAGTGGATCAATAGCACCAAGTTCTTTAAAAAATAAAAACAATGAAAGGAAATATATATATGAATAACTCATCCGTAAATATCAGATTTTCCTATTATATTCATAAAGGATTACTGAAAAGATAGTTGCACAGTTGTATTTATAATTTCATTTCTGACCAGAAGTGGGAATATAAGAAGTGTCTCAAAAACAATTAAATAGTTCCTCTCTGCTTGTACTATTAATAGGTTCATATATCTGTTTTAACCAGAGAGATTTTGTTAATATCTCATAGCTCCTAACACATTGATTAATCTTGTTTACTTTCTATCAGCACATTCCTGTTGAAATTTTGCATTAAAATGCTTTTCTAAATTTATTCTATGCATTTTGGGGAGGGGAAAGTACTGAGAGTAAAGCTATTTATAACCTAATATACATAAATATATGGATTTCAACATTTCTGTGTGACACCAAAATGAGTAGTACCTAGCTTTACTGTGTATATTATACAAAGTTCATTGGATCCAGGACAAAAGAAATGCCTTATATAAAGTACACATATGTAATTTATCTGTTATATGTAGTACTATTTAGAGTGTGACATTTAAGAAGGTGAAAATGATAAATCTTACTTAAAAATAAGGACACAAATAATTATAGAAAACCCTTTAGTTTGGGAGCATGAGAATTCAGAGTACCACCTTATTAGGGCATCCAGGTGACTGTCCATGCTGGTGTGAGACATAGCAACCATAGAGGATATGACATGTTCATGCTCAGGTTTAAGGGCACTGGTTGCCAGGAAAGAAAAGATTGGAATCAGGCTCACTAGAGGGATACAATATGCTCTAATACATTTAAATTAAGTCAGGAGAGTTTCAACTTACTAGAAAGAAAATAAAAGTCCCCTGAACCCTTATTATAGTCTGGCTTAAGCACCTGTAAAAAATAGTAAAGGGTTTGCAGCTCCTTAGGATGAACAACAATATGAACTAACTAGTACCTCAGAACTTCCAGGGACTCAACCACCAACCAAGGACTATACATGGTGGGACTGATTGTTCTGGCAGCATGTGTATAGTAGAGGATTGCAAAGTCAATCATCAATAGAAAGAGAGGCCCTTGGCCCTGTGAAGGTTCTGTGCCCCAGTGTAGGGGAATGACAGGGCCAATAAGTGGGAGAGGGTGAGGTGGCAGGCATGGGGGAGGGGGGAGGCAACAGGGGTTTGTTCTTGTTGGTTTTGTTTGTTTATTTGTCTGTTTGGAGGTAAAACTGGGAAAGGAGAAATCATGACATGTAAATGAAGAAAATATCTAATAAAAAAATAGTACTCAGGCACCAGTAAAAAAAAAATACACCTTAGTTTACATTTTAAGGCCTGTGAGTTACTTGTCCCAGAATTCCATAGTAAGACTGGAATTGCATCTCCAAAAAGATTTACAAGCTGAAGTACAAAATCTAAGTGATTTGGGGCCAGAAAGGACTAAGGATGTGGGGACAGGGTAAACTTAACAAGATGCAGAGCCTTTGTAGTCTCCTTTCCTAATAAAACATTTCTCTTTGCCAAAAAAAAAATAGTGAAAATGCCAAGGATTGGGTAATTTTAATAGTATCACTAATCAAGACTTTTAATGCTGGATCATATCATGGTTTTCATAGATATACCAAGGAAAAAGCGAAGTGTGTATACATGTGTTTGTCTTCCATTTATTACAGTATAATTGTTAGTATAAATTATATAAATTCATACTGTTTTGTTTTGTTTTGCTTTTGAAATAGGGATTTTTATGTGGCCCTACCTGTCATCTGTAGCCTAGGCTGTCCTGGAACACAGAGATCTGCTTGCCTCTGCTCAAGCACTGGAATTAAAAGTATTTGCCACCACTGTCCAGCTTAAATTCACACATATTTATTGCTAAAGATACTTATATTTTATATTTATTGGATTAAATGCTTTTTTTCCTATAGCATATTTTGATCATATTCATTCCTACCCACAACTTCCAGGTTCTGTGTACCTCCCTATCTACACTAACTAACTCATGTCTTCAAAACGAAAAAGTAAAGCAATAAGAAATTCCTAAAAAGTTTTTTGTTGTTGTTGTTTTATATAAGGAAGATTTTCTAGAAGTTATTTAAAATAACAATAATAAAAGTATTTTGTAGAAATAAGTAACATATAATAGAACATTCCTGCAAATAGTGCAGTTTAGTAAAATAGTATGATTTTACAAATAAATATTATATTCACTGTCCATTGGTTACCATGTTCAAATTATGAACATTGTTGTACTTTCTGAAACCCCTCCTTTCTTCCCTAATCAGCCAAGTATTCCTTTGCTTTTGTCTAGATCATTTATTTAAACACAGTCATGCAATCATTGCTTCTTTAACAGGCTTTTTACCTAGGGAGTGTTCTCTAGGCCCACCCATGCTGTGCCGTGTCTCAGGATGCTGCTACATGCTATTCTGTTGTATGAATGTAGTACAATTATTTACTCAACAGTTCAGGGGTATTTTCATTGTTCCATAGAGGAAATTGATTTAAACTTTCATTATGTATGTTCACAGTGTTAGCTAGTTTAAATTTGATTTTCATACATATGAAAAAGTATCTTAAAGACTAAACCACCAACCAAAGAGTATACATGGTGGGACTAATGGCTCCAGCAGCATGTGTAGCAGAGGATGGCCTAGTCGGTCATCAATGGGAGGAGAGGCCCTTGGCCCTATGAAGGTTCTTTGCCCCAGTGTAGGGTAATGCCAGGGCCAGGAAGAGTGAGAGGATGGGTTTGTGAGCAGGGGGAGAGGGGAGGGAAAAGAGTTTTGTTGTTTGTTTGATTTTTTTTTTGTTTTTTATTTTATTTTTATGTTTTCTTTTTTCTTTTTTGGAGGGGAAACTGGGAAAGGAGATATCATATGGCATGTAAATAAAATATCTAATAAAATAAAAAAAAATTAAAAAAAGAAAAAGTACCTTAAAATGATTAGAGCTATATCTCTTTTTGTAGTTTTCCATTTAATAGTCACCATTATTCTGAACTTACAATTCATCTCTGGGGTTATTGGAAAGAGAACTATTTATTGACACTTCCTCACATATTTTATCATCTCCCTCCATGTTTATAGTATTGCCACATGTATTTTAGATAACGTGATTGGTCTCATTATATCAAGTTGCTCATTTCTACTCAAGGTCACATACTGTATTAATGACAAATATCTATTCATTTCAACTGTCTAATCATGAGTTCAGTGTACTTCAGCCCACACTGTTCCTCTGCCATTTACATGTAAGGGACTCCACTAAGGTACTTTATAAGTTTCACTTGACTGGAGTTTCTATGATATTGGTATCAAACCTAATCCATATATGAGTCTATTGTTTTATAAGCATGAGATAGCTTATTTGAGGTTTTCTACATTTTTATCATCATATTCTATAATGGCTAGTTTTACTAGTATGGCTTTTATGATAATCCAGAATTTTTTGATACACAGACTACATTTATGTAATTGGCTTATCATTTGAATATTTTTGTTCCAAGTATATCTAATTTCACACGTACTTGTTGGCCAAAAATAATCCAAATGTCAAGATTTATTCACATATATGAAGTCACACACATTCATATGCACAAGTGGGCCAAAGATGGACTTAAGAAAATGACAAGCCATATC
Source organism: Hylomyscus alleni (assembly GCA_019843855.1). Classification (NCBI taxonomy): domain Eukaryota; kingdom Metazoa; phylum Chordata; class Mammalia; order Rodentia; family Muridae; genus Hylomyscus; species Hylomyscus alleni. Next base: position 7,087 of record JADRCC010561202.1, read on the forward strand.
CAGAAAAGTTTATATACATGCACACACACTAAAATATCAATTCACTTAACACTTCTCATTTTTCAGACACCCTCTAAAGGTTGAGGTTCCCACTGTACCAGGGAACAGCACGTTAGTTGTATGAGCTCATGGCATTGAACAACTTAGAAAGTTGGAACTAAACCTTTTGTATCTTTTTTTATACATCACAAATACACACATGCACATAAACATATACACACATGCACTCACATTGTCTTTTAAATCAATGAATACCTCTCAAAAATTGCCTGCTGCTTTTTTAAAATTAGCTTCATAGCATGGCCATTTTGTGTTCTTGTAGTTCATATGAACATAAAGATTGACTGTTGCAAATCTGTGACATTGGAATTACTCCAGCGTTTTTTGGATGAAAAGTTACATAATCTGTAACAAGGATTTTAATATGTGAAAACACACTTTCAGGAATATTTCACACACTGTTAGCTTTTCCAGGTTCGTACGAACTCCCTTTTTTTTTTTTAATCTAGAAAACTCTCCTAATCACTGCTGTTAGGATTAAGAAAAAAGTAATTTAATGTGATGATGCCACTGAATTTCTTTTAGCTCTGAAGATGGAAAAGAACAAAGATGAGTATGTTGGAAAGGGCAATTGATTTCCTTAGGTATTTCTTTCATAAAACACAATGCCATGCTGTGATGTCAATAGGACATACAGAAATCTTTTCTTCCATCCACAAATCAAATTAAAGCATACTTTCCAAAAGTATGAAACTGGACTTGCACAACATAGTGATATCACTTGTGATCTGTATCTGTTAATCAAAGATACCGAGAAAGCAACAATAAGCCCTTGAAAATGCACAACTAGGAAATTTTGGATAATGGTGAAATTCAAAATTGAATAGAGAGATCTTGACTAGTCTAAAATTATTCAAATATTTCTAACATGGACCCTGATTAAAAAAAAAAAAACTGGATTCCTGTCCTAACAGATGGCGCATTCAAAAACAGGGGCCCTTACCATGAAGTATAGAATGTGGATGTTCGTTGAAGTCTTTATATTTTCTACACTAGATGGTGACGAAAAAGTTCAGCAAATTTAGTTTGCTATTGATCCATTTGTAAAACTTGAGGAAAATGACTGGTCACTCCTTTGATTTCAGTCTAGAGATACCAGGTTTTCCATCTTTGACCCCAAGAACTCAATTATGGCTTGAATTCAGTTGTCACAAGGCCAGACAATGGGTTTGTTAGCTCTTCTCTGCACTGTGACCTTGGTTTTGCAGGTTCTGCAGGGTTCTTCTGTCCACCACATCATTCAGGGCTTCAGGGAATCATTCCTACCATTTTCTGGTGCCCTCTGGGACCTTGAATTTCTTTTCCCATTGCCATGTGGTTATTTTTAATCCTCCAGCCTGTATCCTTTTCACTGTTGACTTTTTCTAATGCTCTCTCAGGCTGGTGAGTTCTACAAAATCTAAGCCAAACAAAACAAAACGGGACGATCCGTTTCACTCAGATTTCATGCTTTGTGAATATTCAACACATCTCTTCCTTCTTCACACCTGAAGATGTTGTATTTGCTTTCACCATTAAGATTGCAAAGTCTATCTCCCTCGATATTTGCTGATATCAACCTACTGTTATATAGATGTATTTTTTTTAAAAAATTTTTTTTCTTGTATTCATATCCAAGTTTTCCTCTTCATAAAACTCTATAGAAAAACATTACTGAATAAGATATGACATTAAAATAGTAAAAGTTCTGGTCGCTCCAAGAACTAGTCTTGAGTCTCAAAGTCTTTAGTTCCTCTTATCTCTTAAAAACAACAGTTATTACATTCACCAAGTTCAATGACAACTTTTTTTTCAATTCTAATTATAACTGCTGTTTGTGACAATCAACTGTCCTCAACTGGAGCCTTTTCTGTATTGTCTGTTACATTATTGAGAGAATGGCATTTTAAGGAGTGAGGATGCATTTTTCCTTTGAATTTATGATGCCTTCAAGCCTGAAACAAATGGGGCTTACAGTTTTTCAGATGAATAATTAATAAAGTAAGAAACATCTGGTTCATAGATATTATAAGCTGAAGATATTGCCCAAAGGATAAAAGCAGTGTACTAAGAACAAGAGATGGCTGCCCTTCAGGGGAGTTACCAGGAAACAAGCTCTCTAGACATACTTAAGACTATATTTGACTACAGAGACACAGTCAGAAATCTTGATGTCATTCCTAGGAGACGCTAAGCTAGCATTTCTCAGTTAAATACTGTTCACTCCGTGATCCGAATAATAGTGAAAAAATGCATATATATATTGTGTGTGTGTGTGTGTGTGTGTGTGTGTATGTATATGCACATTCACATAAGTGTTCATGTGTGTGGGTGAATGTATCTGTATGTGTGAGGGCCAGAGGTCAACATTAAATGCCATTCCCAGAGTATGATTCCTCTGGCAGTTTTTGAGACAGGTTTCATAGTGTTCCTGAAGGTTGTTATGTAGTCTCTAGGCTTGCTAGCTAACAAGCCCTAGAGATCCACCTGTCTCTGACTCTCCAATCTGATATTGCCAGCCTTTTGCTGTATCTGGTTCATTTATGTGGTTGTGTTAAACTCAAGTCCTCATACTTAATCAACAAGCACTTTCCAGCCAGTGCTATCACTTCAAACTACGCATATTATTGCTCTAAGCTACTTTATTATCTGCAGTTTGTTACACAGCAATGAGTAAGTAATAAACTTTCCTTTTAGATAGACTTGGCACACTGTCTGTGAACTCAGAAGTGTACCATGTCAGGACGAAGCTCTATAATTATATTTAGACCAGTAGTAATGCATTATTGTGTAATTCAACGCAATTGAAAGCATGCTAAATCCTTGCCCTTTGGGATACTAAATGCAATGCTTACAGGTAAATGCATCTATCTCTGAGTCCCCACAATACTATGTATTTAGTGGGTTGAGGTTGGGTCTCAGTGCCAGTCTTCTTTCAAACTACATGTGACTCTGTTGTGTATCCAAGGCCAAGCATCACCACAGTACCACATGATTAGATTTTTAATGTGTCCACTGGATTCCTTGTGTCAGTGAGCATACTTTTAAATCTATTTACATAATGTTTCCTTAGCATAGTGCCTTGAACAGAGTAGAAGGCAAACCATTATTATTCACTGATTTTATGTAGTATACTAGTTCTTAAAAATAATACTCGAGAAGCTATATCACACTAACAGGAGTAATTTTGTGAGCATTAGCAACAAGAGGGAAACCAGAGATTAAGACATTGTTTTGTCATCTCCACTTATTAGAAAATTTGTTCCTCTTTAGTATGTAGTTAAACAATGAAAAACTAAAATAAGACACACACACACACACACACACACACAGAGAGAGAGAGAGAGAGAGAGAGAGAGAGATTGAAACAAAAAGGAAAGTATTGTTATTATTATCATAACACAAGTTTTACAGTCTTCCAGAAAGTGTGTGGGAATAATTGTAGATTTAGTGCCATATAGGTGATCTTATTTTTAAAAGCTATATATCATCTCACCAAAATTCTATTTCCTACATTGTATCCTGGTTCTTACAGAAATGGTCTGGAGAAAACAAATAACAGTGTTCCAGTTTGCTACAAAATTTTGATACATTGAAATGTTTTTAAATTAGTATTAACTAGTGGAAGGAAAAAGGAAAACGTTGTGAGCTTTTCAGAAGGGTCATACAGTTGAGAATGTGTTCTCTTTCTCCCCATCCATTCAGTAAATCCTCTAGGCTTCTCACCATTCTTGTCTAAACACTGATTACTTTTACATTATTGTTAGAAAAGTTCTGATGGTACACAATTGTGGTTTTACTCTTTCCTGGTTGAAACCAGCAGGAAATTTTCTCTTTGAGAAAATTTTAATAAGAGGGGTGCAAGGAAAGATAGGCAGAAAACTAGACTAAAGAGGGAAGAGGTGTAGTCTCACTTCAGTTAAAAACATATTTTAGAAGATGCTAATAACTTAAAAATGATATTTCATAGTAGAAAATAGATAAGACAGATTAATTAGACATTAGCATGGCCATAATGTGGTTTGCATTAGTTAATGATCCTCCTTATATGGTTAGTAACCTGAGCTACTTCCAGATATCAGTGTGGGACAGGAGGCTATGGAAAGCATATTTGGAATCTGTATAGATGTTGAGGAATTGTCCCTGTGCAAGTTGAAAGACACAGGTAAAGGCTGTAAGTTCAGCCTGTTGATTAGTGGTGTGAGTAGGAAGGGCCTGTGCCTCTACCACCTCAG
>JADRCC010561207.1:3716-14468 GCA_019843855.1 Hylomyscus alleni
AGAGAGAGAGAGAGAGAGAGAGAGAGAGAGAGAGAGAGAGAGAGAGAAAGGGAGAGAGAGAGAGACAGAGACAGAGACAGAGACAGAGACAGAGACAGAGACAGAGACAGAGAGGAGGAAGATAAGAATAACAAGGAACTGGCCGGGCAGCGGTGGCGCACGCCTTTAATCCCAGCACTTGGGAGGCAGAGGCAGGCGGATTTCTGAGTTTGAGGCCAGCCTGGTCTACAGACTGAGTTCCAGGACAGCCAGAGCTACACAGAGAAACCCTGTCTCGAAAAACCAAAAAAAAAAAAAAAGAAAAAAGAAAAAAGAATAACAAGGAACTGATATGAAGGACAGAATAAAGAAATCCATATGAGAACCAGAGTTCAAAATGAGAACAATAGGTTAGAAGTTATCAGTTTAATTATTCAAACAATTTGCCAGATCAGAAAAGACAAAATTTCCACACAGAGCTCAACATAATACAGGAAAATAAATTCAGAGCAGGGGGGCTGGAGAGATGGCTCAGCGGGTTAGAGCACTGACTGCTCTTCCGAAGGTCCTGAGTTCAAATCCCAGCAACCACCCGTAATAAGATCTGACACCTTCTTCTGGTACAGCTACAGTGTACTTAATTGCAATAATAAATAAATCTTGGGGCCTGAGTGAGCGGGGCCGAGCGAGGCTGACCTGAGCAGAGGTCCTAAAAAAGTCAATTCCCAACAACCAGATGAAGGCTCACAACTATCTGTACAGCTACAGTGTGTACTCATATACATAAAATAAATAAATAAATCTTAAAAAAAAATCCAGAGCAGGATACATGATTCTGAGCTGAACCAGGCATGATGGCTGAGCCAGGTATGATGGCACAACTGTAATGCAAGCAGATACAGAGGTCAATGCCAGGACTACATACTGAGTTGTATACAAGTATGATGGCTAATCTTGGTTGTCAACTTGACATCTGGAATCAACTAAAACCCAACAGCTGAGCACACTTGCATGTACTGAACAGCTACTGTATTCATAAACTTCCTATCATGTGGTAGCCATTGCTGAACGAGTGGGACAAATGGGACAGCCTATTAAGGTAATCTAATAAACACACAAGCAGGTACATGCATTACACACTGATTCTGTATCCCTGAAGAACCCTAACTAAGACAGATTATGGAACCAGGGAGTAGTTCTAGAGAGATAGAATTATAAGGATCATTTTTCCTTCTGTCTTTTGTTTGTTGGTTTTTCAAATCAGAGTTTTTCTCTCAACACCCTTAAAATCCATTCCAATTCATATTCTTTTTTTTTTTTTTCTTTTTTTGGTTTTTCGAGACAGGGTTTCTCTGTATAGCTCTGGCTGTCCTGGAACTCACTCTGTAGACCAGGCTGGCCTTGAACTCAGAAATCCACCTGCCTCTGCTGGGATTAAAAGTGCATTCCACCATCACCCAGCTGAGGATGAATTTTTGAAGCTTCTGTTATAGGCTTTACAATTCACTGACACTCAGTTATTGAAAATATCCCTGGTAGATAGAGAACACTGAAAGTCAAACACATGTGATGACAACAAGGAATCTAATGACTGTATATACTTTTGACAATTTGTAAATAAAGAAAATAACAGTGCTGGCTGGTTTCTCCTAGAAGCTCTTGATATACTGACAATGGAAAAGCATGAGCTCAATGAAAAATTTAGCCAGTTCTAGGGTCACATAAACTGTCTAAAGCAGTGGTTCCCTTTGGAAAACATAGATATCTACATTACATTACAACAGTACCAAAATGACAATTATAATTATGAAATAGCAATGACATAATTGTATGGCTGGGAATTGTACTAAAGAGTCGGAGCACTAGGGAAGTTGAGAAGTCGGTCTAAAGGTTTTTAAGTGTGACCTGGAAGAGAATTCTCTCTTTAGCAGCCACAGAGGTCAAGCTGCAGATAATCAAACCCAAGCTCTCATTTTAAGATTGGCTAAACTATAGTAGTCTACTCAAGTCCTAGCCCCAGAGGGCGCCAGTGTTTAAGAACACTGGCAGGAATGGGATCTTCTCACTTGGGATGAAAATTTGTGGGAGGACCCAAAGCTGAGAACTTTGAACCCTCAGATCCTCAGGGGTTTAACTCATATGAAGAAGTAGCCTCCCCACTCTTAGCAGAGGATGGACCCCCAACCCCTGAAGTATTACCCTCTCCATCCTGGAGAAATTTATGCTGATGCAGCTGTGATTTTTTCTGAAGGAGACACCAGGCAAGCCAATCCTGATGTCCCTTGGGGCCCATCAACAGTTGCCTCTAGACCCCATAACAAGACTTAAGGCTAGGCAGGTTCCAACAAGGGAGATCAAAGGTGTGGCTGAAGGAGTGCACCATATCACTAAAGGGCTTAATGAGTTTGCTAATTCATTCAAACAGAAATCTTAACAATATGAATTGGGCCGGGCAGTGGTGACACACACCTTTAATCCCAGCACTTGAGAGGCAGAGACAGGTGGATTTCTGAGTTCAAGGCCAGCCTGGTCTACAGAGTGAGTTCCAGGACAGCCAGAGCTATACAGAGAAACCCTGTCTCGAAAAACCAAAAAAAATCTACGGCCATACCACTCTGAACGTGCCCGATCTCGTCTGATCTCGGAAGCTAAGCAGGGTCGGGCCTGGTTAGTACTTGGATGGGAGACCGCCTGGGAATACTGGGTGCTGTAGGCTTAAAAAAGAAAAAAAAAAAAAAAGGTATGAATTGGAATGGATTTTAAGGGTGATGAGTAAGGTAGAAGAAGAAACATAAAACTGGACCAATCAGGCTAAGTTTATACATATTCTCTAAGTGGAGACTCACACAGTTAAAAAGTCTATCAAAAGTTTGACTGGTTGGCTAAAACATTTGCCAAAAGATGGCCTAAAAAAAAGAAGCTGAAGATCCCCTGATATCTCTTGGCTCAGTGTTGATGAGGATTTTAAGGCTCAGGGATTTAAGGCAGTGCCAGAGTGGGTACATTGCATATCTAATCCTGCACAAGGAGAAGGCCCAGAAGACAAACCCGTCAGAAATCCTATACAGCACAAAACGGTGAGAGGAGCACCGGCACTTTTGAAGGGCTTTGCTGTCGCCATTTTCTTGTGCCAGATCTCATGGTTGGAGATGCCAGTACTCAGCTAGATGAATACGATGTGATGGGTTTAGCTGAGCCCTTGGGGAGCAGGGCCAAACGGCAGCTCTGAGTCATGAAAGGTGGGGCAAGCATAGTTACATGTGGTCTAACCTGTAATGGTCAGCACTGGCAAAGTGATTTTTATAGTAGCATGACCTGAAAGGACCTTTCTGGTACTGACTAATCAGTGGTAATGTTTACAGGTGTGAAATAGATAAGAAGCCTACAGCATTTCTGTTGATTTGTATAACCAGAAAAACTCTCAAAACAAATGTAAAAGAAAGGATATATTGGAAGGTGGTAAGGGGAAATCTCAGCCTGTGACCCAATCACCAGAATTGAGCCAGTTTGCAAACCCAGAATCCCTTGAACAAAAAGGACCTTGGTTAAAATGCCTAAGAGTTACCGTTAGCCTTTCTTTAGTTCTTCCCCAGAGGGACCTACAGACTCTTACAAGGGTCACTATAATCTGGGAGGGTCAACTGGGTACTGGTTCTCAACTGACACTGATCCATGGCCCTCCAGTTAGCAAAGGGACTCATGGAGGCCGGGTGATTAATAAAGCTTTGGCTAAAGTCCAACACTCAGAGGGTCCAGAGGGTTTCAGTATGGTATAAGTAAATGAGCCAAACACTTATAACCTCAGTACTGGGTAGGCAGTGACAGCAGGATCTCTGGGGTTTGCCAGCCAGTCAGACTAGCATAAATGATGTTTTCTCAAGTCTAGCAAGAGACCCTACCTCAAAACCAAAGAGGATAATTCTTAAGGAACACCCAACGCTGACTTCTGGCCTTCACACACACAGGCATTTATGTTCACCCCCGTTACCACTCTTCACATGAATACATACACAAATGCAACAAAACCCTATGACAAGGGTTTTGACAAGATCCCCATTTATGAAGAGAACCTTAAGTCAGGACTATGAAAAAGGAATGCTGTACAGAAAGGTCAACTTGGGTATCACCATCAAATTTAACAGCATTAAACCAAACCTTGTATGTCCAGTCACATTTTAATATGGTTGCTTATATTACAGTCATATCCATGTATTAAGTTCCTGTTAACATACACACACGCACACACCCCAAAATGAAGAGAGATGATTAGTGGGTGAAAGTGCTTGCTCTACAAGCATGCTAGTTTGAATCTTTACTACCCATGTTAAAAAAAAAAAAAAAAAAAAAAGCTGGGTTATGCATGCCTGTAATCCAAGCATCCTGGGGAGGAGACAGGCAGATCCAGAGAGATCACTGGCTAATCTGGTTCAGTGAAAAATCCTATCTCAAGACACACACCCAGAGGATGAGTAAGGGAGGCACTTGATGTCTGCTCCAGCCTCAGCCTATGTGTATATAGGCATGCACACTGGCACATTTAAATGCATGTGCCATATACATATAACACACACACACAGAAAGACAGGCAGGCAGACAGACACACAGAGATACAGATACTCAGACACACACACACACACACACACACACACACACACACACACACACAGAGTCCAAAACCCAAAAGATGAAGCTCCTGGCCTACTTAACATGGCCAGTTTGCAGGACAGCGACCATGAGAATTCATCCACCCACCTGCCAGGAGTGCAGTGTACTCCCAACTTTTCTAAGATGGAAGCTCCTATGCTCACTATACATTACTCTGTTTCTTGCTTATTCATGTTCTTTAAAATATCTGGTAAAATATCTGGTAAATAACAAGTTTCCTGAGCTCTCTGAGCACTGTAAGCAAATTATTTAAACCAGCTGTGTGTGTGTATTCATAGGAAATTTGATCTGCAGCAAACAGCTCACCAGTTTCAGAGGACTTGAAACTAGGTCTAAAATGTAGTCCTTGATCTGTAGGATTTGATACTTCCAGGCAGATAGTGTCATTACATTTAATGATGTGTAGAGTGGTATCCACCGAAGAATAACACTTGATGGAGACAAATTCCTATCCCCTTTAACATCACAGAAGCCTCTGCATTGATTGTGATATAAAAATGAAGTAAAAACCAGAAATTTTGTTTTTCCCAGACCTACACAGTATATATAATATGGCTTTAGAAAATTTGAACATATGCATAACTATAGGCTCATTCTGTTGATTAAAAATCTGAACTTTTTAAAAACTCTGGCACAGCTCTAGCATTTATGACTTATGAAATGGGATGAACCATATTCTAAGTACTACTTGGACCCAAGAATTCACACTGAACTGTCTTATTACTAACTATAGACAAGAAAGGAACCTAGCTTTTAGCAGGAAGACTTATTCACCCACCTGATGAAAGAAGTATGTAACAGCAAGGTCATTGTCATTTAAGAGGACTTCTTCTTCTGTTGTAAAGAGCCACTTGCGAATGGTCAGGCAGGTGCCTGGCACAGCTGACGTATAATTCTGGACGTAGAGTTTATGAGGAAATTCGTTAGGTGCCAGCTTACGTACTGAAGAAGACAAAACAAAGAAAGCTGAGTGGAGTGATGTATAGGAGTTTCCCTAGTAAAAACCATACACAGCAGAGCAATAATGGTAGGTTGTCATTAATTAGAGCACCAGCTCTAATTAATCAAGTAACTCTACCTCACGAGCAGAAAACAACCAAATGCCCAGCTAAATCCACTCTTTCTAACTATGAGTCTAGCCAGTAAAGCAAATGAGTGAATCTGTTGCTTACATAACAGGTCCTTTAGATAACATGACTACAGAGAGTGTGCCAACCCCAAATTCAGTTAAATTCAGTTATGACCTGTTACATTACAAACATCTAAGTGGACATGCTAGATCCACCAAACATCTTCAGAGCAGCCTCTTCTCTTACCCAGCTGGGGGCCATTTGGACAATGCTATGGCCATTCTCAGTGTACTGCATTTATTCTTACAGAACCAAAACATACTTCTCATCCATTCACTCCCCAAATCCTAAAGCATCTGCCAACACTCCAGGTGTCTACTGAGTAGCTTCTGAGCGGCATGGCTCCACGGTGGGCTGGATTACAGCGTGCTGCCATGGCTCCACGGTGGGCTGGATTACAGCGTGCCGCCATGGCTCCAGGGTGGGCTGGATTACATCGTGCCACCATGGCTCCACGGTGGGCTGGGTTACAGCGTGCCACCATGCCTTGCTTACTCCTAATTCCTACACTAGCTCTCCTAATCTTTCTTGAGGCTTACCTGGCTTTACAACACTGCAAAAAAAGACAAATTCAATTTTTCTCCTTCACAGAAAACTTGGAAAGGATACCAATTCTTTACAACCAATTTATATCTGTGTATTAGGCCACTGAGAGGTAGGAAGAAAAATAATAGGAAGATGGCTGCTCCCAAGGATTCAAAGTTGCTATATATAGACAAAAGAAGAAAATGGATGAATAATGATCAAAAATCCTTTAGAAGATCTGCCAAGTCTGCTGGCTGAAGGTAGTATTAATAAGTGGGCTCTCCTCTCAGCAGTTGTTTTCCAAGAATATTAAACTAAAACACCCCCAAACAAAATATAGTAACAGCTATTGGCACTTACCAAAGGAATGATTGATCACTTCAAATAAGGCAAAGTAATTCACTGTTGTACTGTCCATGCCAACCTTTGCTGCAATAGCCTGAAGTTTAAACAGGATACAATTATTTCAGGAAAAAGAAGGTCAGACAATGCTATGGGGGCAGTGCATGCATGAGAAGGGGAAAGGAGACACTGCATGCTGGCTTCATAAAGACCGCCACGGCCCACAGGTGCCCTCCAGGTGCATGTGTGCACACAGATGCACACACCCAAATACAGCTGTCCCCTCTCTTCCATGAGCACCTGTCTCTTTGATACAAGTTAGCAATAGTTACTCCTTAGTGTCAAATTTCCTTTCTCAAATGTGAATTAATTCCACAGAGGTATTTTTTAAATATATTTTCACTAATGTGTATATGTGTGTTGGTGTGAATGATGCCATATATATTTGAATACCCACAGAGACCAGAAAAAGACAATGGATCACTTAAAACTGAGTTATCTCTCCAGCCCCCACAAAGGTCTTTTATATCACTTAAAGAAATATACTTGATAAAACAGATCATAAAATGAAAACAATTTAAAAAAAATATTCAAAATATTTATTTTAGAACATGTATTTGTGTGGTCTGGATCTGTATGTATGGGGGGGTAGTGAGCTTATATGGAAGTCAGAGAACAACTTGCAAAATACAGGTTGTGAGGCATAGAGGAAAATGCCTTTACCCACTCAGTCACCTCATTATACCTGAGAACAAATTTTCTGATATCTAGTTTCACATATTCAGCTTACGTTTACTATAGGCTATTAACATACAAGATCTCAACCTTTGATTATTAAATTATTTTTATTTTATGTGTATGAGTGTTTTGCCTGCACGTCTGTATAACTGTTGCCCATGAAAGCCAGAAGATCTTCAAAGAATGCTGTTGTAGACAGTTATAAACAGCCATATGAGAGCTGGGAATCAAACCCAGGTCCTCTGGAAGAGCAGCCAGCACTGTGGCCGCTAAACCCTCTCCAGACCTCTCAATCTTTGATTTTTATTTATTTTAGAGATAGGATCTCACTATGTTAGCTACCAGCCTTGAACTCCTAGACTCAAGCGGTCTTCCTGCCTCAGCCTCCTAGTACCTGGAACTAGATCTGTGCATTTCTGTGCTTGATTCTTGAGCTTAAAAACTATTTTTATGGGGCTGGGGAGATGGCTCAAAGGGGAAGAGCACAGACTGTGCTTCGGAAGGTCATGAGTTCAAATCCCAGCAACCACATGGTGGCTTACAACCACCCATAATGAGATCTGACGCCCTCTTCTGGTACATCTGAAGACAGCTACAGTGTATTTATATATAATAAATAAATAAATCTTAAAAAAACCCTATTTTTATTTTTCAGATGATCTACGTTCTAAACTGGGGGTATCATACACCTCTCTTTCTTAAGAATTACAATCACTAATATCTTCATGAAAGTAATAAAATGTTGACAAGCAGCATATTAAACAAGAACCAATTATTGCTCTCAGGAAACTAAGGACTTCATGTGCAAATAAATCAAAATTGAAATTTCATACACATAACAAAATGAAAAAAAGTGCAAAGCAGAAAACAGTAGTAACAAAATCAGTTTTTTAAAAGCACTCCCAATATAAGCAAGGCATTCCTAAACAGCTAAAAATTGCTGGAAGACTGAACCGAATGCGACTGTATCACTTCTTCCTGTATCTGTTTACATATCTAGCCTCATTCATCTGATATTATATAAGAACTGGAAATTACAAGTATTTAAATCACTCTTCTATATGCACTGGATCAAAACTGGAATACTCTCAGGATTTATAAAATGGCTTCTAGCCACAAGACAAAGTAATAAGATGGAGAAGGGAAGGTATTAAAGCAGCCCAGCTCCAGGCTGGAGAGAAGGGCCAGCAGGTAAGAGTACTCCCTGCTCTCAGAGGACACGAGCTTAGTTCCCAGCACCAACACTGGAACTCCATGCTCTCTCTGACCTTTCCAGATAACTGCATGCATTTATATACATATTCATAGGTACTCATACATGTAAAAAAATAAACAAAATATCCTAGGTTTTTCTAAAGAAACACTGGAAGAAGTAGAGAATAGGACATCTGAAAACTATAAAAACATACTTTTTGTAATTACCCCTCTACTATAAAATTTCAGAGATGGTTGGAATCCTACGTATGTCAACTGACATGGTATACTGTAAGTGACCAAATGAAGAGTAGACTTTTCTCATTTGCTACAAAAGAGTACTTTATATAAGCACTAATAGCAGAAATCCACCTGTCACCCTGAAAGTCTTTTTTTTTTCTTTTTTCTTTTTTCTTTTTTTTTTTTTTTTGTTTTTTTTGACAGAGTTTCTTTGTGTAGCCCTGGCTGTCCTGGAACTCACTCTGTAGACCAGGCTGGCCTCGAACTCAGAAATCTGCCTGCCACTGCCTCCCAAGTGCTGGGATTAAAGGCATGCGCCACCACTGCCCGATCCTGAAAGTCTTGATCAAGTTCATATCAAAGGCCTGTAAGCAGCAACTGGATGACACGCAGATCTGATCTTGAATGTCATTTCTCACAAAGGAACCAAGACTAATGGTGAAGGGTTATTCTACATATAGGACAGGAAATGTCTAAAGAAAAGTTCAAGTTACATTGTTATTCTAAAATGTCTATATAAGCTAATGGGTCACATCAAAAGTATACAGAAACAGACATGAAGAAACTTCCTTTGACCAAAGATGAAACCATTTGAGCATCAAAGAGATAATAACATGCTATTGATTAAATCACATTTAATTAGAAGTTTACCTGTAACTAAAAATAAAATACTAACAATTGTTGCACTGGACAATACTAGAATCAACTAAGGCATCAATTCTTTACCTTGAAAACGCCAATAAAGGAAATAATTAAATATTTTTCCTTTCTTCCCCACAAACAGCTTTTCTCTAATTTGTTGTTTTTCTAGGAAAAGTTACTTATAGGATTATAGCTGTGTAAGGAAGGGAAAAAAAGAGGAAATGAGAACTGAAAACCAGCATCTTGCAGCTTTTACAAACTGTTGACTAAGGCCACAATAATTGATGCACAGACCCTCTGTAGCGAAGCGATGAGGTAATCACCACACACATCACAACGACAGACTATGTAGTGCCCACTGAGAAACAACATGCTAGATTGGAAGTATTTGTATTTTGTATTAAAAACAGAACTTGAATATAATAAAACCTCTAGAGCAAATTTCTATTCATAGAAAATGCAGGGAACTAGAAGGACATGATAAACGACCTACAAGGAACAAGAAGGTAAACGCAGAAGGGCCCAGCATCCACAGTGTACACACAACACAGGGAAGGGAGGCTGCTTCAGTAAATGAAGCAAAACTACACAGAGATGCGGACCTGTTAAGATCCAGATTTAACAAACTAACTCTAAAAATCATTTTGATAACTAAAAAATTCTAATTATGGAGTTAAAAGAAGTAGTGCTCTTTTTAATATTTGATATTGGCACTGGATAAAGAATATGTTTTAGATGTATGCTGAAGTATATACAGTTCTATCATGGTGTTTGCATAAACAAAACAAAACAAAAACAAACAAACAAACAAAAAGCCTTAGAGGGAAAGGAAAAGAGGGTATATGATATATGTGTGCCAAGATCTTGATTGTTAATAAGTATGGCTGATGAAGGAACTAGGGGTGTGGTTCAGTGGTACGCACTTTCGCAGCATGCCTACATCCCCGGGTACTATAGCTCACATAATAAAAAAAAAGTATATAGGGATTTATGTATGTGTTACATGTGTATGTGCCTGTGGAGGTGTGCATGTGTATACAGATGTACATGCATGTGTGCATGCTTGTGGAAGCCAGAGGTGGGCACTAGGTATCTTCCTGATTGCTTCTCCACCTTACAGACTAAGGCAGGGACCCTTGCTAAACTGGAGCCTGGTGATTTGGCCAGTGTTTCTAGCCAGTTTGAGCTGGGACTCCTTGTTTTGCCTCCTGGGGGCTTGGATTACAGGTCGTTCACACCCCCAGGTAAGCTCCAGCATTTATGATGTGTGTGTGTGTGTGTGTGTGTGTGTGTGTGT
>JADRCC010561211.1:0-12076 GCA_019843855.1 Hylomyscus alleni
CGAATTTGAAAAACTCATCTAGGGAGGCCGGAGAGATGGCTCAGTGGTTAAGAGCCCTAACTGCTCTTCCAGAGGTCTGGAGTTTAATTCCCAGCAAGTGGCTCTCAACCATCCATAACAAGATTGTTTGCCCTCCCTGGCATGCAGGCGGCGTGCATGCAGATAGAGCACTCATGTACATAAAATGCATAAATCATAAGTAAATCTTTGAAAACACATCAACGATCAGAGCTGAAGATAAGAGAGAATTTTACTTAAAAAATGATAGAGCTTCCCAGGCCTCTTGATAAGTATCAAGAGTGTCTTTGTTTGTTTTAAGATGTATTTTCTTATTTAATGAGTGCTCTACCTGCACATACACCTGCATGCCAGAAGAGGGCATCAGATCCCATTACAGATGGTTGTGAGCCACTATGTGGTTGAAGGAAATTGAACTCAGGAGTGCTCTTAACCACTGAGCCATCTCACCAGCCCAAGTATCAAAATCTTACATATGTGTTAGTTGAAATCCACAATGAAGAGAAAATAATAGGTCTTTGGGGTTTGTTTTTGTTTGTTTGTTTGTTTGTTTATAAATGATAAAACCTGAAAATTTTCCCAACTTGGTGAAAGACATGGAGTTAGACTCTGGAATCTTAGTAAATAGTAGGCAGAACAAACACCTTGAAAACTCTGCCTGGACACATTTTGCTTAAACTTTTGAAAGCCAAAAAAGCTGAAGAACTTCAAGCCCAGAATGGAATCAGACTTGGGCACAGCTTGGGGGTAGAGCACTTGCCTAGCTTCTGTGGGGTCCTAGATTCAACTCTCAATGCTGTCAGGGGAAAAACGGAACTGATTGCCCTTCCCCCAGTCCATCTCCATCCCCACCCCGCCCCCACACCCGCCATTTTGTGTGTTGTTTCTCAGTGAGGGTGCCAGCTCCTACAGCCTCCTGTCAGGGGCACCTGGAACACTCCTGTCCTCATCCGTCTTTCTGTTCTTCCTCAGTGAACTCCCAGCACCATGACAGAGCCCCCTCCATCTTTCCTTTAAGAGATGCTATGAAATTCACCCCCTTATTATCTGTGGCTTGGGAGCTTCCTAATTTGTCCCCTGCTCTCTCCTTCCACTGTCAGAATGGTTATTTTAAGTTCCAATTCTGATCGCGTTACTTTTTAACCTTGTTCAGTGGTCCCCTGTCCCCATCCCCGACAGCGTTCCTCACTTGGCCCACTGCACTGCTTTGGTATGAGCTGAAGTGGCGCCCTCTAGGGATTTGTCGAGGTTGATCAGTTTGGGGTTTCGGGTCTTTTTATTCTCTTGTTTTCCTGACTAATTGGTACTCATCTCTCAACCCTCGTTTCGGGAATCATGTCACTTTGGAAAGGTTTCCTTGATGTGTCACCCCGAACTGGATGCTCTTCTGTGACACTGACAACCCATGCTTGCTCATTTGTGTGGTGTCTGGTGTTCTGCCGTCCTCTCCCCACCGACTGTCCTTTAGAGTCAGGTCTCATTCATCTGCAGAACTTCCAAACCTGGCAAAAAGAAGATGTCGGAGCTTGTTGGATGTGTGACTGCCCGAGTGGGACAGAGCAGGAACTGACCCACCATAGGGAGCCTAGCTAAGGATTCTTAGCCACTAAGTTCTGCTACAAGAATCCTTCCCGCATAAAATTATCCAGGTGAGAAAATCAGAAAGAACCCGAGCCTGCAGCCTAAGGAGAGGAGCTTTGCAGTGTGCTTGAGAATGTCTTTGTTTTTTTTTTCTTCCCCTTCTTCCTCTCTGTCCTCCCAGATGGCAGCCGTCTCATCCAGAGGTTTGTCTTGACTTAAAAGCTATGCACGTGGCTTCTCTTTGTTTCAGATACTGACTGTCACTCTAGAACTTTCTGCAGTTTTCTTTTGACTAGCTCAGCGTTCTTACTTCAGAGATAACAGGAACAAGGATTTTTCCCCCCCCCCCCCCCCCCACCCCCCCCGAGACAGGGGTTCTCGGGGGAGCCCCGGCTGTCCTGGAACTCACTCTGTAGACCAGGCTGGCCTCAAATTCAGAAATTCGCCTGCCTCTGCCTCCCAAGTGCTGGGATTAAAGGCGTGCGCCACCACCGCCCAGCTGGCAACACGGATCTTGAAGCCTGGGAGAGGCGTCGTTTCTCTAGAGCAGTGGTTCTCAACCTTCCTAATGCTGAGACCCTTTAACACAGCTCCTCAATTGTTGCAGGTATTCCCCAACCATAAAATTACTTTTGTTGGACTTTATAACTGTAATTTTGCTACTGTTATGAATTGTAAAGTAAAATATGTGTTTCTGAGAGTCTTAGGCAGCTCCTGTGAAAGAGTCACCTGACCCCTCCCAAGGGGTCATGACCCACAGATTGAGAAATGCTACTCCAGAGCCTGCCCCATGCCACACATGGCCTGTCTGTTGTCTACTCTTCTCTCTTTTTAGCTGCAGGAAGACCCCTTCATGGTTCACTAACCCGCCATTTGTTAGCAGCAGCAATAGCATCCACAAAGCTAAGCCAAAGAAGCTAGTCAGTTGCCAAGGACAGTGAGTAACGGTGGAGCTCAGAAATCAATATCTGTTCACACATTTCTATGAATGGGGTACATCCATCAAAGTGAGTGGGTGACATTTGTCCCAGCCTGGCTGAGCCAGGACAGGATGAATCACTTTCTTGTTATCAGCAAAGCTTGTCCCTGCCTGGTGGATGGCATGCTCACTCACTGAAGGGATCTTTGATCCGAGTCTGAACTGATGGAATTCTAAAATGGAATCCAGTAGCCTGCCTGGGTACCAACTTCCCATACCCCTGGGCTGTTCCTTCCAAATCACTTCTGTGGCCTTCTGCTTTTGACTCTTTATCTTCGTTGGCTTTGAGGAAGAACAGCCAGGCCGTCTTATCTGAGACATGCAGGCAGGGGTGACATCGCAGGGTCTTTCCACTCCTTGGACAGGATTTTAGAAGCATGAGTGTGTGAAAGCCCCAGTCCTGGCTTTTAAAATCCCCTTGTGCTCAAAGGGGAACCTTTAGCAGCAAAGTGTCAGGAATCAGAGAACGGCTGATTCACTGGGCTCTGGAGATGAACCTCAGTTTCTCTAGTTGCTGGCTCAAGATGAGCAAACTTCCCTTTCCTACAAACGGAATATGCCAACGAGCCAGAGATCAGCCTGTCCTCTGACAAAGATGACACACGAATGTGACAAATGTTCCATCTCTCCCCTCCCCGTTCATGCTGTGCCCTTCTGGCTACACGGCTATGCACTGCTGTCTTCTGAAGTCTTACTCATCTTCCGAGGCCCCGCTGTCTCCCAAGCTCCTTCCCCCATATTTGCCCAGTGGGGAGCTTTTCCTGTGAACTGCTCGGACATCTGTCAGAATCTCTTCATTGACATTTCCTATAGATCTTCCAGGACTGTGCCAGCTCTCATTTGCACACCCATCCGGTTTGCAGTAGCTGACAGCTACGCGTGCAGTGCTGGCTGGGCAGCCGAATTTGCAATGCAGCTCTTCAAGAGTACAAATGTTCAGGGGATCATCACTCTGGAGAAACGCTTGAACCACTGTGTTGGTGACTTGGACTACCCAC
Source organism: Hylomyscus alleni (assembly GCA_019843855.1). Lineage (NCBI taxonomy): Eukaryota > Metazoa > Chordata > Mammalia > Rodentia > Muridae > Hylomyscus > Hylomyscus alleni. Next base: position 3,577 of record JADRCC010561211.1, read on the forward strand.
TGGGAAGAGATCCATTGCTTTGCCATCACTGAAGGATCAAATGAGCTAATGTACAGACATACCAAACAAAACGAACCTGGGTCTTAAATGATGGGTTGAGCAAAAACCTGAGCTGTCTGAATTTCGCTGTCTTTTTATAGGTAACAATGCCTAATTGATTAAGCTAGTCTGTCACTTGTAGCCAAAGTATTCTTCTGGCTACCTAGTCCCTATTCCTCTTATTTCAGGTGTCACCAGACAATGTTTTGCTTAGGAAAAACTTTAATTAATTAATTCAGTAAGTAAGTAAGAAAGTAAGTCATTGAATGTGTTAAGCTGCTGAGATTATATATCGTACTGAGGAAACAAAGTTTCCGTCCTTAGGGACTCAATGGTTCTTGTGGGGATAAAACTTCCCTTGTAGGTCAGATTAGCAGCTTCGTTAGATAAACAAGTTTTATGTTTCTACAGTTTTTAGTAGGTTCCACCACTCTGAGAGGTTGTACTAGAAACCCGTGGGCCACAGAGTCGGTCACTGTTCAGGAAGTCACCTGACTCCCAGGACAACTTAACGTAGTTACAGAAAGGAAGTGACAGCTGAGATCTGGAAGGAAACCTTGTTCCTTGAGTTTATGACTCAGAGGAAAAGCCACAGTGCTCCTGATCTGACATCTCAGACCCTGGACATAAGACAGGGAAGTGTGGAACAGGGCCCTGGCCACAAAGTCAAAGAGTTAGGAAAACTTTGTTTCTTTTTTTTAACTTCCTTTTAGTTTAGTGTTTTGAGACAGGGCCATGTGGAACAAGTTGGCCTTTAGCTCATTATGTAGCTATGGCTGGTCTTGAACTCCCAATTATCTTGCCTCTGCCTCTGTTTCTTAAGTGCTAGGATTAGAGTCTTATGCTAGTCTACTCTCATACACAGCTCTGGAAAACCTCAGATCTAATAATGAGTGATATTGGGAAGCTCAGTGTTGAGTCCATGTGAAGTGATCAGGAGAGGTAGGCCAAACCCATGCCTAGGTCTTCTGTCTGTAGGAAAGCAGCCAGCATGAGGATGCCTTCTACTTAAAGACCACCCAGTGCCCCCTTAAACTGCGTGGCAATGTCCCTTAGAAAGAGCTTTGCTTGGGACTCTTATTTAAGATCACTCTAGCATTGATTGTTTGCCTGATCCATGGTATGGCCCCTCCTGTAACATCTTCAGAGAACAGCAGCTAAGATAAGCGTCCATCGCTAGGATGAAGGGTCACCTGGAAAGTGAAACAATAAAGTGAAGGCAGGTCTGGCCTGACAGAGAGCAGACTCTCAGGAGCAGGCTAGGAAGGAGAGATCAACAATGGTGCTAGGCACAGGTCAGAGCCTTCAATCTGGGGAAGGTTCAAGAACTGTGAAACCTGGGCACTGGAGAAGCCACAAGGAAGGCTTTTGACTTGGTCCTGATATCTCCTGTCATAAAACTCAGCGTCAGCTGACAGAAAGGAGCCTGATAAAGTTGACCTCTACAAGAGTAGGAGGTGTCTGATAAGCCTTGTGTGACAAGCCAAACAGATGTTTTTGCCTCTTCTCCGAGTTGTTGAGGTCTGACTTGTCACCTTTACAGTGCTTTCTGCTACAAGGTGCTGGCCTGAGTACTCCTGAGAGACCATGAAGGGGAGGGTCCCTTCCTCAAGGAATTTATATTTCAGCAGGAGGAGACTGTTCTTAATGCGTCAGCCTTAAAGGCATAGGGAAGATTTAATTCTGAAAATGAACTGTCAAGATTGAATAGGGCAGGTGAGAGGCCTAGAGAGATGGTTCAGTGATTAAGAGCCATCTTGCTGCTTTTCTAGAGGATCTGAGTTCAATTCTCAGCACCCACATGTTGGCTCACAACCATTTGTAACTCTAGTTCTAGGAGATCCGATGCCCTCTTCTGGCCTCTAGGGGTGTAGACACAGTGCACAGAAATACAACCAGGCAAAACAGTCATATAAATAGACTAGAAATAAATAAGTCCAAAAAAAAAAAAAAGATTAAACAGGACACAGACATCAAAGCAAGGAGGTTTTGCTCTAGGGAGGTGAGTTTGAGTTGGGGCCATATATGATGAGCCTAGTTCAAAGACTAGGGTAGAGCGCCCTAAGCAGAAGGAAGACTCCAAAGTAGGAGCACGAGCAGCCAGAGTTAGGGACACAAAGAAGGAATGATGGCTACAGCACCAAGAGGGAGGAGCCAAGCAGAGAAAGCAGACTAGGGATGCTCGGAGGTGGTGGCCTACACCTCGTGAGTTTTAGACTTCATTCTGAAGGCAGTAGGCACTCACAGCCTGTTGCTAAGACCCAATTTACCTTTGGGATTGTGAGTCTGTCTAAAGGGTGATGGTCACATTGGAAGAAGGGGAGTGGGGAGTAGGAGAGAGCTTGGGAGAGAATGTAGGGCTTGGCGGACCAGAGTTGGAAGAGCAGAAGTGGACGGCAGAGAGGGTAGAGCTTTTGGGACACACCAGGGTTGAGGAAATAGGAGGCGCCCGCCCGCTATGGGTTAGCAGTGAGGTACTGGGTCAGGGATGACTCGAGTGTGACTCCATCTTAGCCTGAGCAGCTGAATGAATCCTGGTGTCATTTACAAAAATGAGAAGGCCCTCTCTGGGGTAGGAAGGAATTCATATTATCTGTCTCAGCTGTGTGAGACATCGAAGCAGAGATGACAAACGGCCATAAGACAGGGCGAGCATGCCTGGAGTTCAGGGTTGATGTTTAGTCTAGAAATGCTTACTTGTAAGTCACAGACATACAGATGGGGTGGGATGGCATGAGATCACCCAGTTAAAGGGCCGAGGGGAAAGGGTTACAAATGTCTCTGAATGTCGCTGATTATGAAAAGGGGAAAAAGGAGGAGGAGGAGGAGGGGCCGTGAGGAAGAATGGTAAAGAGATCAATATGGGGGTGTCACCTAGACATGCTGCCTGTGGGAACGATGCTCACCTACTGCCCAAAACGAGGACAGAGAGCTAGCTAACCGAGAGCTTTCCTAAAACACCCCTGATGAAGGCCTGAGGATGGCAGCCACGCGCAAGAAGGTGCTCTGTGGGTCTCAGAAGAATTCCTGGCCAGGCCCTGCGGAGCCCATAAACGCATTGATGGCACCGGGCAGAGAGAAGCCGTCGTTTTCCAAGGGTTGGATATTGTTAGTTTGTTTATTTCGTTTTTTTGAGGCAGGGTTTCTCAGTGTAGCCCTGGCTGACCTAGAACTAGCTTTGTAGACCAGGTTGACCTTCAAGTCAGAGATCCACTTGCCTCTGCTTCCGCAGTGCTGGGATTAAAAGGTGTGTGCCAGCACCACCCAGCAGATTTTTGTTTGTTTGTTTGTTTGTTTAAATTTACAAACAAGAACATGTCTTAAATGAAGAGGTTGTCTTTGAAATGAAATTTACAGAACACAGAATTAATCATTTACAAGTAAACAGTTGGTTATGCCCGGCACTTTCGCAGCTGGGCAGTCATTGTGTCCGGTTATTCTAAAGTAGTTCTATCTTCCTCCCCAGCGGGCAGGCGGCTTTCTGTGAGGGCACCCTTTTGGGTGACTTTATTTACTGACTTGCTTCGTATGGAATGCTGGAGACTGGATTTATCTACACTGCAGACAAATACCCCTGAGCTGTCCCTACGCCAACATGCTTAATGCCCCGTCCACTCCAAGATGCCATCTTAGTGCCCCGCCCACTCCAACATGCTCTTAGTGTCCACTTTAATAAGTTTTATGAAAAATAGTTTGTTTTTAATTTAATTTAATTTTTATTACACTTTAGTGTGTGTGTGTCCATGTGCCATGGCACACATGTGGAGGTCAGAGGATAACTGGCTGGAGCTGGTTCTCTCTACGATGTGAGTCCAGGGAATCAAACTCTGGCTGGCAGGCTGGGCAGTGGACTCTCTTTTGCCTGATGAGCCATCTCACTAGCCTAAAGTTCATTTTTCAGATTTAAGTTGCAGTGAAGCAGATGAACCGGCCGTTTGTGGAAAGCACAGGGACAAGCTAAATCAACCTGTGGTCCCGGGACAGCGATGGGAGGCACTCACGGAAAGGGGGGGAGGGGAGCACCCGAGGCTGTGTGGGATGCTGCAAAGGCGCTGACCCTGGACTTGGCTTGAGATTGCTTGCATGTTGTGTTCACGTAAAGATGATTTCTCTGCCCGTGCGCCTCTGACGCATACACTTCTCTGTGCGCGTGCTTCAGCTGAAAACAGAATTATTAAGGAACCAGGCGGCCCAGATGTCACTTCCAGCACTGAAGGTGACTAGCTGTTTGATGTAAGCAGTTTAGCATCACCAGCCCCTAGCCCTTCCCCTTCCTGTTCCACAGTGGTCTCTCCTACCTGTGCTGCTGAAGCCCAGCTGAGACTCACCCTGACCTTGGCAGAATCAGAGTCGGGCCTCTTTCCTGATCCTTCTCTCTGGAAATGACATTTCTGTGGTCCCCCTTGTCACCAAGGCAGCTGTGAAGTTAATGACAGGGAGAAGGGAAAGCTGGTGATAATTAGACACGTGGATGTTCAAGCATTGTCGTTACTCTGGTTTAAAAAAAGAAAAAATCAATTAGCTGAATAAGAAAGTGCCGTTGAGACAAACATTTAATTTTCTACCAGTGTAGCTCCGGCTGGATAGGTCATGTCCAGAAGGTGAAAAGGTGTTTCTGGTGTAAAAGAACTTAAAGGAGACTTTTCGCTGGCTGGAAGAAGGAGGAGACTTGGAGGGAGTTTGCTTTGGTTTTTTTGTTTTGTTTTGTTTTGTTTTTGGTTTTTGTTTTTGTTTTTGTGTTTTTGAAACAGGGTTTCTCTGTGCAGCCCTGCCTGTCCTGGAACTCACTCTGTAGACCAGGCCGGCCTGGTTTTTTTTTTTTGTTGTTTTTAATTTTAATTTTTTATTACACTTTAGGCTACGTGTCCTGTGCCTTGGGCTAGGGATATATCTCGGTTGATAGAACGTTTGTCTGCCAGGGTTGAAGCCCTGGGTTCCATGTCTAGCACTTATAAATCAAGCAAGGGTGCATAAGCCCCGCAACCCCAGCTTTTGAGCGATGGAGGGGAGGGTCAGAAGTTGAAGATCATCCTCGACCATATAAGGAGTTTGTGGGCAGCCTGGCCTACAGACCCTGTTGTTGTTGGTGGTGGTGGTGGTGGTGGTGGTGGTGGTTTTGTTGGTTTTGTTTTGGTTTTTTTGTGGGGGAGGGTCGAAACAGAATTTTTCAGTGTAGCCCTGGCTGTCCTAGAACTCACTCTGTAGATTAGGCTAGCCTCAGACTCAGAGATCCATCTGCCTCTGCCTTCTGAGTGCTGGGATCGATGACCTGTACTGCAATCTCCCAGCTCAGACTCTGTTTTAAAAACAAAACTGTGGGAGGGCGCATTCACCCGCTGGGTACGCGTGGAGGTCAGAAGTTTCACACTGGAAGGGCTTCTTCAAATACCTTCTCCCTTTATTTTCTGATACACGATGTCATTAAACCTGGAGCTTTGCTGCTTTGCTTAGACTGTTGCTGGCTTCCCCAGGGTTGTGCCTGCCTCTGCCCTCCCTACCCAGAGCTGGAGTGACAGAGCTCTCAGACCTTATGTGGAAGCCAGGGGTTCAAACTTAGGTCCTCGTGCTAATAGCAAACACTTTAGCTACTGAACCATATCCCCACACCCCAACCCCGAGTTTCCTGGGGGTGGGTAGGGGTGTGAGCACACAGGGAAAGCATCTATTGTCTGCACTTTCTGTCCTCTTGCTAACAGTGACTGCAAACTCTTTTCCTCCTGGTTGACAGTCCAAAAAACGTTTTGAGGCAGCCTGGGCTCATCCACCTGTCAGGAGTACTGTCTCTGGAATGAAACTTTGATGGTCTATAGAGCCAAGCAAACGAAGCAACAACATTTCGCTTTGCTTGATCATTATTCAAACACCGGAATAGAACCAAGCGGATACTCTCATGAGGCTGTGCATCCTTGTAGCTGTGTGTGTGAATAACAGCATGGGGAATGCTCCACCTAGTGCCTGGCATGCACAGGAACTCAGTAAATATTAGCTATTTCTAGTTGGGTGGAAGAGGTGGTCCTTACAACTGTGAGAAGGGGCCAGGCCAGATGAGGCAGCAGATGTAGGTCTAACTGTGCCCCTTCAGGAGGCCCTTGGGATCTTCTGCAGCTAAGAACTCTTGACCGTTCTGGCTCGCCAAGACTTCCAGCGGGCCTTTTAGCCTTCTCTGTGCTTATGGGCTTCATATCCTTGCCTGGGCTCTCAGTCATAAATAGCCTCAGTAGAGGGAGTTGAGGGTTCTGAATCTGCCAGTGCTAATGGATGGTCACCACACCCCCTGCCACCACAGCTGGTGACAAGGCCTTCAGCAGAATGGAAGGCATTTGGGGATCTATTTTTCTCTCCAGGCAGAGAGCATTACTCACCTAGTGCTGTGCTGTGTGTCACAAGGAAAGAGAGCAGAAAACACAATAAAGCCGCCAAGGATGAGTCAAATTTCAATAGAGGCTCAGCTCCAAGGCTGGAGGCGGGCTGTTTCTTCTGCATTCCTGAGATTCAGATTGCAAGGAGTCCTGAACTCCCTGCTCCCTTCTCCCCAGGAAGAACACAGATGGAACCGCGCTCCATTGTGCTATTTCTAGGTTAGAGAAACAGGGGAAAGATTGTGTGGAGAGCTGGTTCCTTAAAGTCCCGGAGGCTGGATGGGGACCACAGGGAGCTAGGCCTTGCCTTCCCACATCCCCCAGCTCTCTGTCCTTTGTCTTTGTCCTTTTCTTTCTGTGGTGCCCGTGGTTTTTCAGCTGACTGTAAGTCTGAGTGTGGGAAACAGCCCTGTTCTCCAGCCGCACACTGTCTAAGGCCCTCTCAGTAAGCGAACAGGGGAGGCAGGTCCCCTTCTCCAGGGTCGGAGGCCACCACTGGGCTCTGACCAACCCGAAAAGCTCTCTTCTTAAGGTGACATGAGGGTTTCCCCCAGAAAGTGCCAAGAAACAATTTTATGACACTTAGCATCTAACTTTACGTGTTCACATTCTTTCTTTTTTCAGTAAAAAGAAGAGACAAAGGCAGGTATTCTGTATTCTGGGGCAGCCTGATCTACATACTAAGCTACAATCCAACCAAGGCAACATAGCGAGACCCTGCCTCAACCACCACCACCACCACCACCACCACTAAACCAAAACAGAAAGATCTAAAGGAGATTGGGGTTAAGTTCGGTGGAGACAGATACTGTTAAGTTCTTCCTAGACTAACACACACGTTATCACCGAATTAGCCAGTCTCTGTCCTCTAAGAGGCTGACCTTGAGCATCTTGACAGGTCGCTGGGGCAAACTCCACAGAATATACACATTTTGACAGAACTGGTATACCTGAGGCCAGTGGTCCCCAAATTTGGCTGGACACGACAGGCATAGGGAGCTTGGGATAATAAGTTCTCTCTGTATTGTAAGGATTTCCTGGGTGCCTAGGTTGTTGCCTAGAAATCTCTGCTTTAGAAATCTCCCCAACTGGCTCTGGTGACCACTGGCTTTGGAGCCATGGCATAGGGATATGGTTTGAAAGGAGAAGATCACATGCCAGCTACCATTTACTGGGCACTCATCTATTTATTTTTTTAATCGTTTTTTTTAAGAGCCTGTCTCACAAAAACAAAACAAAAGTTGTTAAATTTATGGTCTAGAGACTCTTTGTTTAAATAGGTGCTACCAGAGTATAACTCTTAAGAGCCTGTAACTCTAGCTCCAAGGATCTCTCTTATGCCTGATTCTAGCTTCTGTGGGCACCTGAACATAGATTACATGTGCATGAGTGCGAGCGCATGCACTCGAGCATACACACACACACACACACATAGAGAGAGAGAGAGAGAGAGACAGAGAGACAGAGACAGAGACAGAGAGACAGAGACAGAGAATTTGTCTTTAAAAACTTGAAAACTGTATTACAGTTACTTATTTACTTGTATGTGTGTGTGTGTGTGTATTGGGGGGGGGTGGCGTGCAAGCCATGACTCACTTGTGGAGATCAAAGGGCATTTTGCGTAGGAGTTGCTTCCCTCCCTCCACCACTGGATCCCAAGAACTCAGGCTTGGTGGCAAGAGTCTTTATCCACTGAGTCATGATGACGGACCCTAAGTCGTTTTATTTTTAACTTAGAAGGAGCTTCTGGGCTTTGTACAACAGTGAAGAAAGACAGAGATGGCAGCTGTCACGAGAACAGCCCTGATGGCCTCTGCTTTGACCAAGTAGTAAGAAAAATAAAGCAATGCCCAGTTTTTTGTTTTTTGTTTTTGTTTATGTCTTGTTTGTGCCAACCTGCAAACCAAACAAAGAAACTAGTCTGTAGAGGCAACCCTTGGACTCCAGAAACACATGTGACCTACAGTGAACACTTTAATCCCTTGGTGTGTTTACACATATATTTCTACTATGGGCACTTTTGTAGGTACACTTTCCCACGGATCCACACAGTAGTTCCCATACATACACACAGTCCACATTCAGGGACACACACACTCTCA
>JADRCC010561214.1:0-11859 GCA_019843855.1 Hylomyscus alleni
AAACCACCTGAGACATACTACTGAATTCTGTGCACATGTGAAGGGACAAAGGCAAAGGTAACAACTCACTGAATGCACAAATACCAATTTTGGAAACGGAAGGAATGCATCTAGCATTTGCTATATGGTAAACACAGCACACAGTAGTCCTACTTTTCAAAACCCTGAGGTAGAATAGATACATCCTTACTGAAAGATAAGAATTTAAGACCCAGAAAAACAAACTCACTTACCCAAAATCACAGAGCTTCTAAATCTAAGATCTGAGGTTAAATAAACATTCTCTGATTTTAAAATTATAAAAACTCTTCAAACAGGGTTTCTCTGTGTGTAGTCCTGGCTGTCCTGGAACTCACTCTGTAGACCAGGCTGGCCTCGAATTCACAGAGATCAGGCTGCCTCTGCCTCTGGAGTGCTGGGTTTATAGGTGAGTGCCACCACTGACTGGCCAAGAGTATTCTTTCCTTTTGGAGTGAACTAGTGAGTTTATTATAAAGTTCACTTTCTAAAACAAATTTATAAAGTGAATGATGATCATAACCTCAGGCTTATAGATTTTATTATTTACTCAGACAGAATGGAAACAAACTCATGGTCTATCCTGCTTCAGAAACACTGAAGCTGGTTCACAAGACAACAGGAGCTCTGAGCAGAACACTAAAACCCTCAGTGTCCTTTGGACCACCAAAGGAAAATAGGAAATGGTAATCCTGGTTCCCGGGCTGAGAGTCTCCTAGGCGTTGCGGACCATGCCAGTTGTTAGTGTACACTCCCCCTAGTATTTCTCAATAGTGTCTGGGCAAGTGGTAGCATCCTCATTTTATAAATAAACTAAGACTGAGCGATAAAGTAGCTGTATGAATGTTCACTGGCATGACCTCAAGACCACTGTTAAACTGTAGTATCAGAGAACACATCAGCGGTTGCTTGAGTTGAGGCAGAACAGAGGGAAGGATTTTAAAGAGACACCAGGAAAGTTTTAGGAGATGGTAAATACACTCACCGTCACAACTGTAGTGGTAGTTTGCCATAGGCATAACCAGATGGCAAAATTTAGCAAACTACATAATTTATGATAATTTATGTTATTTCCTGTATATCGCCTTTATCTCGGTGCAGCTGTTTAAAGGGAAACACCACGGACAGACACACAACCATACCACATTTGCTTCTTTACTAATCACTGACCATCACCTTATAGTATCAACCTTTAAATTTTGTCTGACTACACATATGCCAAGTCAATGAACTATTTCCTTAACCGATAGAGTTTCTAGTTTATATTAATAAAACATCATTGAAAGTTTTAAGTACTTATGAATAACAAGTATTTTTCTAAACAAGTTTTAGAATATATTTTCATATAAATGAAATGTTAATTATAAAATGTGATTTAGTAAAGGAATAAAAAGTAAAGGCTTTTATATCACACAAACCTGGAAATGAATTCTATAATTGATTACTACTAGTAGATTTAGTCAAGTTTCTAAACTTGTGTCGAGTTCTGCATTTACAAAATCAAAGTAAGCAAAAACACATGCCTATAATCCCAATACTCAGACAGCAACAGCGATTTCTGAGTTTAAGGTCAGCCTAGTATACGTGAATTCCAGGCCAGCCTTTCTTAAAAAAAAAAAAAAAAAGTGCAAGTGGTAATAAACAGGTTATTGGTCTTACACAGTTCTGGCTGGGTATGTAACCAGACACTACTAGCATTTACTTCTTACAAGTCTGGAAGCTGGGAAGTCCAAAAACAAGGTGCCGGAAAATGCAGGATCTGGTGAGGGTTTGCTTCCTGTCTTCCAAAAGGAACTCTTCTCATTGCCTCCTCACACAGGAGAGAACAGAGACAGAGGCATGCCTTAGTATGCCTGCTTATAAGGGCACTAACACACCATAGGCATTCTACAGTCAAGATCTAATTACATCCCAAAGGCCTCATTCCAAAATACCATCACATTGGGGATTAGAGCTTCGGTCTGAGAATTTGGAGGAAACACCAGCAGTTAACGGAATTATCATGTACAAGAAATCATGTCATGTATCAAGCACTGAAGTAACCACTTTATTTCATTTAATCCTCACAACAGCTACATAATGTAAATAACACTATATCCTCATCTAATAAATAGAGAAAATCATAAAAAGATTAAATCACTTTGAAGGTCACACATCAAGTAAATCCAACAACTGGGATTTAAACTCATTTGCAAAATTATTCTGATGAATAAACTTGTATGATATAAAATTTTATCAGTGCCAGTATCAAATAATAGATTTCTACTTTCCCACTCCATGCTAAGGAGCGAACCCAAACTGCAGTATTCTACCCCTGAGATACATTACGAACCCAGCATACAAACCTGCACCCCCTTTTTTTTGAGATAGGGTCTAGCCTGGGCTAGCCTCAAACTTATGGTCTATCCTCTTGCTTCAGCTTCCCAAGTGCTGGAATTATAGGCATGAACTACCATTCCTAGTAACTTCTATTATTTAAACTAAGCTTTGCTTAAAAAAAAAAAAAAAAAATCTAGTGTATTAAAAAGAAGTTGGTCGGGCAGTGGTGGTGCCTTTAATCCCAGCACTTGGGAGGCAGAGGCACGTGGATCTCTGAGTTCAAGGCCAGCCTGGCCTACAGAGTGAGTTCCAAGACAGCCAGGGCTACACAGAGAAACCCTGTCTCGAAAAAAAAAAAAAGAGAGAGAGAGAAGTTGATATTTCATAAATTAAATTTTTAGCTGGTTAAGAGTAATCCTATGATAAGGCAGTGGTGGGACATGCACTCAGGCGGGAGAAGCAGGGGGATCTTTTTTTAGGCCAACCCAGTCTACAATTTGAGTTCGAAGACAGCTAGGGCTACATGGAAAAACCCTATCTCAAAAATGGGGAAAAGAAAGATTAATGGTATGTACTTTACCTAATTCATCCCTAGTTCCTAGTACTATTACTTGTTTTTCCTGTACAGAAAAAAAAAAAATGGAATTCTGGGATGTTAAAACTTCAGTGGTGGTAGAGACAAAAGCTGTATAGCCTGGATGCAGGTAGGAGTTAGAATCCCATTTTCTCTGACTTCTAATATGAACTGAAGACTGGGGGCTGTCCAGGGACCCTCGAGACCTCTACTCTAGACTAGGACCTTCACAGATTGAGCAGCCTCTCCAGTGTGAAGGCCACCACTGTTGGACTACCCGGAGATTATCATGTAGGCTAATCTAAGAAGCCCACTTTTAATATATATTCAACTGGTTCTATTCCTCTAGGGAATCCTAATATACCCCAATTAAAAAAATAAATAAATCTGGTACCTGGCAGTGGTGGCCTTTAATCCCAGAAGTTGGGAGGCCAAGGCAGGTAGATCTCTGTGAGTTTGAGGCCACAGTTATCTACAGAGGAGTTACAGGACAGCCAGGGCTACACAGAGAAACTCTGTTTCTATAGCCAATAAATAAATAAATAAATAAATAAGCAATGAAACCAACTGTGAAAATGCACAAAAATTAAAAAAATAAAAATAAAAAACTATTCAATCTCATTGAAGGAATACAATGCTTCTGATGAAGTCACAATGATTTTTAATTTAATAAATCTCATCTCAATCTGTAGCTATACATCTTTTTTGATTCTGTGTGATAGGACACAAATATGAAGAGTTTTTGCTATGTAACAGTACATGAACTGATTCAAATGCTCTAAAGTACCCATGCAACAGAGTTGCAAGCTCAACTGGCTGCTTTTTTCATAAAACTCCATTTTCACTTGAACAAACAACTGCAGACAAACTGTAATTATTCAGACTTGGATGTTTGGCAGACACTTTTTCAAAAATGAACAATGTGAAACTGTCACTCGAGGAAAACAACTGCCAGTATTTGTTGCCCATGATAAAATCTGAGCCTTCAAGAGAAAATTAGAAAAGATTTATCTGAGGGGATCAGTAGCAAGATTAATAAATGTCACTTTTTGCTACATTATAAAGTAGAAAACCTCGACCTTTTAGAAGATCTGAATGACTCAGTGCCACAGACTGAATTCTGTAAACCCCTCTAAAATTCATGTTGAAGTTTTATATCCCAATAAAATAGTAACTGGATTAGAAATTGGAGCCTCTGAGACAGTCAAGCTTAGATTATTTATAATAGGGTTTAGATGAGATTGAGGGTACACTAATGATGAAATTAGCACACTATTTTTTCCCTTCTTTGTTTTGTTTTGGTTTGGTTTGATTTTTTGTTGTTGTTTTTGTTTTTGTTTTTCAAAAAAGGGTTTCTTTGTGTAACCTTGGCTGTCCTGGAACTCACTCTGTAGACCAGGCTGGCCTCGAACTCACTTAGATCTACCTGCCTCTGCCTCCCAAGTTCTGGGATTAAAGGCCCATACCACTACTGCCCAGCAGAAATTAGTTCCCTTATTAAAAAAAGATACTAGAAGCTGGGCAGTGGTGGCACATGCCTTTAATCCCAGCACTTGAGAGGCAGAGAGGCAGGAAGATCAACAAGTTTGAAGCCAAACTAGGCTACATAAGGGCCCTATCTCAAAAAAATAAATGGATCAATGGATAAAGTTGCAAGCTGACAACCTGAGTTTGACTGTGGGAGCATACATAATAGGAGAAAAACACCTCCCAAAAATTATCCTCTAACTTTCATAGTGAATTTACACACATACATACATACATTTAAGACAGGCAGATGAAGGATCTCAAAGAGGTCCAGGCCAGACAGGCTGTATACATAATCAAGACCTGTCTTTTAAGAAAACAGACAAAAGAAAGAGATAGACACCACAAAATCTGACTATGTTCTCAGGAAAGCAAGCAAGCACACTCACCGTTACCAACACATGTGACTACACAAAAAGAAGTAGCCACTTACAAGAAGAAAACCTTCATCAAAAAACTAACCTAGCTGGCACCTTGATCTAGATTTTTCTAGCCTCTAAAACTATGAGATACTTTTCTATTGTTTAAGCTATCTAGTTCTTGATATGTTATTATGGATTAATATTTTTTAAATAATCAAAGTATGATACTAACAAAATTATGAATGGTCTAAAGAACTAGTCAAAGTTCAAAGCAGATAATTAAATTTTAATGTAACAATTAAAATTTTCAAAACAACAGGTCTTAAGAAACTAGAGTTGGCAGATGAGCAGTGGTGGCACACACCTTTAATCCTAGCACTCAGAAGACAGAAGTAAGTGGATCTCTGAGTTCGAAGCTAGCCTGGTCTACAGAGTGAGTTCAAGGACAGCCAGCACTACACAGAAAATTCTGTCTTGAAAAAACAAAAAGATAAGAAGAAAGAAGCTACAATTGTCAAGCTGTTCCATAGTATCAAGAATATTCACAACTATCTAAAAAGTAGATTAAAAGGAATTCCTGGGGCTGTTTGCTTAATTGCTTGGCTGTTTTTGACATAGGGTCTTCTGTGTAGCTCAACTCAACCTCTCAAATACTGACATTAATTACAGCATTCTTTCCTTTCCTAACCCAAAAACCTATGTGGGACTGGATTTTCTTTATTATGCCATACAAAACAATCAATGGCAATGGACTGAATTCAGAAGCATATAAGAATCCAGACAAATATTTAAAAGATTAGAAAAATGTTTTGTTTATTTTTTTAAAGGATATTCCAACTTGCTATGGAACCAAGGACAAACCAGAACTCATCTTTCTGCCTCTACTTGCCGAATCCTGAAATTACAGGTATGCACATGCTCTCCAGAAGAACTTCTTTTCAATTTATGTTTTCTACATAAATATACAACCACTGCTACAGTTAAGATATTTGTGCCTTCAAAATTCCTGTGGAAACTTAACCACCATTATATATGGTTGTATTAAGAGTTAAGGACTCTGGGGAAGTGATGGAGTCCTGAGGACTACTCCTGTGGAACAGATCTTAAATCATGATAAAGGGATTCTCCTACACCTGATTCTTTTGGCCATCCAACCCAAAGAGGACACAGCTCTGGCCCCTTCCATAGGACACCAACAACAAAGAGTCATCTTGGGAAGAAAGAACGTTTCTTTTCCAGACACCAAAGCTGCTGGCATTGTGACTTAAGACTTCCTAGCCTCAAACTTCTGAGACACTTCTATTATTTATAAACAACCCTCAGGGATTTTACAGTAAAAGGCAGACTACCAATACCTACCTAAGCACACTGTCCACCTACAAAAAGTCAGTAACACTGGTCCAGAGTGTGATAAACCTTATTTATTTTTTAAAGATTTATTTATTATTATTATAAATGAGTACACTGTAGCTGTCTTCAGATACACCAGAAGAGGGCATCAGATTTCATTATGGGTGGTTGCGGGCCACCATGTGGTTGCTGGGATTTGAACTTACTTCGGAAGATCATCAGTGCTCTTACCCGCTGAGCCATCTCACCAGCCCAAGTTTATTTATTTTAACACTTGGGTAATTCTAATTAACAACCAAGACGTAATCTAAGTAGGTTCAGACTACTGATATAACAGTTTAAAGCCAGGATTCTTTACAAACAGTAACTTTTAAAGAACACAAGATTATTTATTAGGTTGTTTGTTTTTCAGCAGTGTTGTGTTGGAGATCAAACACGAGGCTTCACACATGCTAGTCAGACTCGGCCACTGGAGGACCTCAGATGCAGACCAGAGGCTTTGGAACAATGCAGACCAAATTTTGTTTTGTTTCAGTTGCAACAGGGTTTCACTCTGTAGCTCTGAGAGGTCTGGAACTCACAGAGATCTGCCTGCCTCTGCCTCCTGAAGGCTACTTTAAAGGTACATACTACCATGCCCCTCACAGACTAAGTTTCCAGTACTAGCTTTTCTCTTACTAGCTATGTAACCAAATGTAAACTACCTAATCCCTATAGGTCTAAAATGTTTGAGTCTTTAAAACATGGGCACAATTCTCTATCCAGTAGTAATGTGAAGATTAAGCTATATATACACGGAAGACAAAAAACACTCAATGTATTGCCTACGACTGATATTCAGCTATCAAACTGTTTTGTCTACCTTTAGCTTCTACTTATCTTAAAGTAAAAATGATGCCACATAAGCAATGCATGTCCTACACACTGAGGAATGATTTAATAATGTTTGCAGAAGTATAAATAGCACATTTACATATTTTATTTGCAAATATAAACTATATTCCAAGGTCAAGAGGTCATACAGGTAAGTGAAAGTAAATGAAGAACTAAATTGGGAGCTCTTGCTGAAGACTCTGGCTCAGTTCTAAGCACCCAGAGTGGTTCACAACCATCTCTAACACTAGTCCTTAGGGATCCAACACTTTCTTCTGACCTCCGCATGCACATGCAGGCAAACACTCATTATGTATCAAATATTTTTTAAATAAAAAATAAATAAAAAGGCCAGACACTGTGAGGCACACCTCTAGACCCAACACTTGAGAGGCAGAGGCAAGTGGATCTCTGTGAGTTATAGGTCAGCTTGTTCTACATAGTGAGTTCCAGGACAGCAAAATAGAGGGAAACTCTATCTCAAAAAGAAACCGACAAATAAGTAAATAAATATTAAATAATTAAATTTTACTATAGTCAGGCAATCATTATAACAGAGACATGGACTTGATGTTCTCTGGAAACAGAATAGGGCACTGTCTTGTTATGATAGCCTTAACTGTTCTCAAAGATTTATTTTATTTTATTTTATTTTTATGAGTACACTGTAGCTGTCTTCAGACACACCAGAAGGCTGCATTGGATCCATTATAGATGGTTGTGAGCCACCATGTGATTGCTGGAAATTGAACTCAGAACCTCTGGAAGAGCTGTCAGTGCTCTTAACCACTGAGCCATCTCTCTAGTCCTATTTCTGCCTTTTAATAAGTGTTGGTATTTCTCTTTTTATTTATTTCTTTTTATCTTCTGTGTTTGAGCTTTGATTTCTTTTAGGGCTGGCTTTCTGGCTCACTGGTCTGACTTCCTTGATTCTGTGAGTAGTCTTGCCAGTATGTTAATAGCTGTCAAATTCCTTTCTCCAGCTCAGAGCCCTTTCTTGAGCTTCAGATGTATCTCTGGATCTCTCTCTACTACCTCCATTAAAGCCATTGCAGTGTTCTCAGTTCAGTGTTTCCAAAACAACTCATATTGCTGTCTACTTCTGACCTCTGTCTCTGTATACTTCCTACCCAAAAAAGTTAAAATGCTTGATTCTTCTGGTGTGTCTGAGGACAGCTACAGTGTATACATAAAATTTATACAAAAATTATACACAAAATTTAAAAAAATGTATTTAAATCTTTTTTTTTTTAAAAAAGGCAGAAAAGCCGGGCAGTGGTGGCGCACGCCTTTAATCCCAGCACTTGGGAGGCAGAGGCAGGGAGATTTCTGAGTTCAAGGCCAACATGGTCTACAGAGTGAGTTCCAGGACAGCCAGGGCTACACAGAGAAACCCTGTCTCAAAAAAACAAAAACAAACAAACAAAGGCAGAAATAACAAAGATTTTGTCATCTATGTCAGCTATTTTCACAATTCCTGAGAGGCATGATGCCACATACCTGTAAAACCAGAACTTTGGAGGCTAAAGCAGAGCACTTGGGAGGCAGAGGCAGGTGAATCTCTGAGTTCCAGGCCAGCCTAGTCTACATAGCTAGTTTCAGGACAACTAGGGCTACACAGAGAAACCCTGTCTCATGAAAAACCAATAGATAAAAAGAATAGTTTCTGTTATTGCATCACTTGAGCCTAAGTTGATAGATAAATTAATGAATCTATAATTAATGAATATAGAGTACAAATTTCTACGTCAAACATTTCTTCACATTCAGGTTGCTAACTTTCTAGTATGTTCAACTAAGAATTTCCTATTTGTGGTATTCTATCTCTGTATTTCAAATGAGAGATAGTCCCACACAATCAGGTAAAGGCCAACTTACCAGGCAAGCTTCCTATCTGCAAAATGGAAAATGTATAAAAAGGTAAGTAGAAAAGCAGAGTGAGCCAAGAGTGTGATCAACTAAATCAAAATTTACATACCTATGATCAACTAAAGCAAAAGAGGATTTCGAGTTTGAGATCAGCCAAAGCAAATTCATCTCAGCCTAAAAAAAAAGTCTATGTCAGTCATGGAGAGATGTGGTCTCAAAAAAATAATCATAATACTTTGCCATGTCAGTCATGGAGAGATGTGGTCTCAAAAAAGTAATAATAATAGTTTGCCAAAACATGACAAGAAGCTTCAAGCTAATGTAGCAAAGAATTAGAATCTAGGGCATCTACAATTCCTGCCAATGACTCCCAAAGAGAACTTTTTAGAGCTCACAACACTACTTCTACAACCACTACTCCTCATTTTATTTCCAACTACTATTGATCTACATTTGAGTAATTTGATCATCTATAGACTACCCAGATTCTTTAGTATCTGCATACATGTATAATAGAAAGGTTTATGGGCACTGGGCTCAGTGTTTGAGTATGTACTTAACCCGAGGGAAGCTCTGATTTGAAGGGAGGGAAGGAACAGGGAATTAAGGTAAGGGGATAATACACACTAATTTTCCCTTTTTACTTTTTGTAACTTCCTATTTATACCAAATATATTTATTATTATAACTATAAAACAGATAACACTTTCTATAGTTAAAGAACAAAAATAAGGCAGAAAAGGAAAAATAAGAAAGGAAAGGTTGTTTCACATAAAATTCAGAAAAGTTATTACTTCTAAGAGAGAAGAAAGATTTAATCAGGCAGGAGACAAGGTTCTGTGGTTCAGGGCTTTGCCTGGCGTGTTCAAGGTCCTAGATTTGATTTGGAAGGAGATAGGAAACAAGCCTGCCGAAGACCAAGACCTCTGATCCTATAACGTGAATTCAGGAAGCTACGGCAGGAGGATCATTCTTGGGCTACAAAACAGGACAACATCTTTAAGTAACAAAAGTGCTAGAAATCTCCTCCTTATCTAGTGAGGTAGTGAGTGCACAAGTCTTCAACTTGCTATTCTTTACATTGCGGATCTGTGCTAAATATACCTTTATACGTATGAGCCACTTCATAATTTAAAAAGAAGGTATGCTCAGGGTTTGGGAACTAGAATTCTAGGAAATAATCCAGACTCTACCATTAACATCTAACATTATATTTAAGGCTGTATCCCTTAAACAAAGCATTTTATTACTCTCAACAGCACAGTTTTTATTTGCTCAATCATGAAGCTAGCAGCTAACTTCTTTTTGACATTTAATGAACTGTTTAAAGTTCCTAAGCTATAAACATACAAACTGTAGATTAACTTTGGCTTCATAAGAATGTAACATAATAACTTCTTTATAAACAAAAGAATGGCATAATACTAAGAACACAGTAGCCCGGTAACATAGCTGTTCACCATTCTAGCTTCTGCCTATCTCTCTATAATAATAAAAACTAATATTGTTTTAATGTACACTATATAACGCATTGTGCTAAATGCTTTCTTAAATTATTCTCCTTAATCACAAGACGACCTCAACAAGGTTAATTTTACTATCCTCACTTTATAGGTAAGTTCACTTTGCCCAAGGTCACACAACTAGTAGCAGTGGGTAAGCTTCAGAACCGATTCTTTACCCACCACATTCATTTTGCCTCACTTCTGAACTTAAAACAGCCCGTTCTTGCTGGGCAGTGGTGGCGCACGCCTTTAATCCCAGCACTTGGGAGGCAGAGACAGGCGGATTTCTGAGTTCGAGGCCAGCCTGGTCTACAGAGTGAGTTCCAGGACAGCCAAGGCTACACAGAGAAAAACCCTGTCTCAAAAAAACCAAAAAAAAAAAAAAAAAAAAACCAGCCCATTCTTCTCATGACAGTGAAAGCCCCCTGACAACTGCTTGTTCTTCTCCATCTCCCCTAGCACTGAGCAGGCATTAAATAAATAGTGAACATACATTTTATATATACACAACGTATTTAAAACATGAACTCGTTTGTCTCCTTTGATGGCCTTTGTGAAGTATGAATGTTTTGTTTTGGCAATTTAACCACAGTATTAAATACACAAGTCTAGACTTTCCATGTACTCACAATGTTATGCAATCATTACCACTAAATATAAAAAGAGTTCTATGACTTTACTGAAATCACTCCACTTTCAGGTGTTGGAATCGGGATTTATAGTCAAAACCCTTGATTCTTAAATTCTTGGGCTCCTCATTTTTCCCAGGCTACCAATCCCTCCACCTGTTCCCCATCTTTTACCGGTGTCTGCTTCACAACTGCCCAGGTAAACCATGACTATTGGAAAAATAAATCCACCCAAACAGTTCTCCCATGTGGTTTCTCTTCTTATTTTGAGGTTTCAAAAACCAGGACTTTAACATGACCAGCCCATCTCCAGAGCATGCCTGCAAGTCCACAAAAGCAAGGTCTGGACCCCAGAGTAAAGTTACGAAGGGAAAGCCCTCATTGGTTAGATTACACTCTCAATGAATTACAGGTAACTGCTCAAGCTTGAGTTTGTTTGGGTTTTTGGTTGGTTGGTTGGTTGGTCAGTTTGGTTAGAATATAGAAAGCATCCTTTAAGGGCTGGAGAGACGGCTCAGTGGTTAAGAGCACGGTCTGCTCTTCCAGAGGTCCTGAGTTCAATTTCCAGCAACCACATGGTGGCTCACAACCATCTGTAATGAGATCTGATGCCCTCTTCTGGTGTGTCTGAAGACAGAGACAGTGTACTCACATAAATAAAATAAATAAATCTTTAAAGAAAAAAAAGTAACATTTCTAATTCCCAGGATAAGTCCACCCTCTAAATGCTCTAAATGGGTATTTGTATGTGTTCAACTACAAATACCAAGGAAAAATGCTTTGTTTTCTAGCTGAACACTAAAATTTTAACAGAAAAAAATATTTTTAAATTT
>JADRCC010561219.1:0-11027 GCA_019843855.1 Hylomyscus alleni
CTCATTCTTCTTCTTCTTCTTCTTCTTCTTCTTCTTCTTCTTCTTCTTCTTCTTCTTTTTGATTTTTCAAGCCTTCATGTCTTCAAAACCAGTACCACCTGGGTGAGTCTTACATATTACCATTTCTGGCTGCCAGCACAAGGTATAACCATGGCTGCCTCTGGAACACAGGCTTTCTGTGCTCTTAAAAAAACACATCTCAGAAGATTTTCTCTCAGTGATGCTAGTCTCTTCTTAATCATAGCTAATTAATTCCTTAGCTGGAGTTAAATGACATCAATTGTCCTAGTAATGTAAAGGTTTCACTTCAGTGGTTCTGGGATCTTGTTAATCATAGCTGATTCTTCAGTTCCAGCTATCCAGAGCTACAGAATCTTAATCAAAATAGCAAATGGCCCTGATAGTCTTTAAACTTCCCCCTGAAACTTCACAAGCCAGGCCTCCATCTTCCACATTGCCTTCAACATTCTTATCTTCCAAGATCCTAAAGACTTCCCACTGAGCTCTTGATACTCAATGGCTCTTCTCGCTCAAAGTTCCAAAGTCCTTCCGCAATCCTCACCGAAACATGGTCAGGTCACTGCAATACTGTACTAATCTGGTACCAAATTGTCTTAGGGTTTTCTATTGTTGTTACAAAACACCATGACCAAAAAGCATATTGTGGACAAAATTCTGCTTACACTTCCAGATCATAAGCCATCATTGGAGGAAGTCAGGACAGGTACCCATACAGGGATGGAACCTGGAGGCAGAAGCTGATGTAGATAGAGTCCATGGACTGGTTACTGGTTTGCTTCACATGACATTAGCTGTAAAAGAACCCAGGGTCACTAGATTAACCACGTGTCTTAATTAGGATTTCTGCTGCTACAGTGAAACACCATGAGCAAAAAGCAACTTGGGGAAGGAAGGGTTTATTTGGCTTATCCTTTCGGATCATAGATTATCATTGGGGGAAATCAGGTCAGAAACTCAAGCAGGCTGGAACCTGGAGGCAGGAACTGATACAGAGGGCATAGAAGGATGATGCTTACTGGCTTGGTTCACATGGCTTGCTCAGCCTGCTTTCTTATAGAACCTAGGACCTAGGGATGGCACTACCCACAGTGGATTGAGCCTTCCCCCATTGATCACTAATTAAGAAAATGTCTTATCCTAATCGGACACCAATGGGAAGAGAGGCCCTTGATCCTGTGAAGGTTCTATGCCTCAGTGTAGGGGAATGCCAGGTCCAGGAAGCAAGAGATGGTGGGTTGTTGAGCAGGGGGAGGGGAGAGGGAACATGATTGTTTTTTCTTTTCTTTTTTCTTTTTCTTTTTTTCAGAGAAACCGGGAAAGAAGATATCATATGACATGTAAATAAAGAAAATATCTAATAAAAAAACAAAACAAAACAAAAAGCAAAAACAAAAAAAAAAAAAAAAAGAAAGAAAGAAAGAAAAAAGTACTGACTCACCAGCCAACCTTAAAAAAACAATGTCTTATGCCCAGGATACAATATCTACCCCAACACTGGAAGTAAATAGGACCAGCAGGACCCAGGCACCCAAGAACTCCACCCGACCAGTGGCATAGTTTTCTTCCAGCCTGGGCCAGTGCCCTGAGCAGACCTTGGGTGCAAACTCCGCAGCCATTCCCACAACACCCAGAAGAAGCTTCACTCCCAGGTGCTCTAACATTCCCAGGAGCTTGGTGACACCAGGATCTCAGGGTCTCAGAGACAGCTTGACTTCTAGGAACTCTGACATATCCAGGATCTCAGGATTAAAGGATCTCAGACTCTCAATGACAAGGACAGACATTACTTCAGAGTAAAAGGCTGGAAAACAATTTTCCAAGCAAATGATTTTGTTCAATATTAGAATGGCTACTCCAGCTTGCTTCTCTGCCATTCGGTATTCATCAGGTGATAATTCTTTGTTTAGCTCTGTACCCCATTTTTTAATAGGGTTATTTGGTTCTCTGGAGTCTAACTTCTTGAGTTCTTTGTATACAATGGATATTAGCCCTCTATCAGATAAAGGATTGGTAAAGATCCAAAATCAACTTTTAACCAAAAGTTATCAAAAAAGATAAGGAAGGACACTTCATACTGGTCAAAGGAAAAAATCTACCAAGATGAACTCTCAATTCTGAACATCTACGCTTCAAATGCAAGGGCACCCACATTTATATTGCAGGACTTTCCCTGTCCAATCACATTGTGGCTGGATAAGAGAAGGGAGGCCGAGCTAGGAGTTGAGAAGAGAGGGAGAGAGGTCTCAGGAGGAGAGAGAGAACCAGAATGGAGGCTGACGTGGTGTTATCAAAAGGTTAGAATAATTGGGTTAAAACTTTATCATTATCATTTGACTCTGAAATTATTGTATAGGCATCTTGTAAGTTGTGTTATTATTGATACATAAAATTGATTGTCTAATTAAGAAAAAAAAGAAAGAAAATGCCTTACAGCTGGATCCCATGGAAGCATTTCCTCAATTGAAGCTCCTTTTTTTCTGATGAAGAGAAAAAGTCTAGTTTATGTCACATTGTCCCACAAAACTAGCCGGTACAGTAGGTATATCATATTGACATCATGTATTGGGGTGTTTTATCTCACTATGAGGATGCAGAAATGAAAGTGTTTCCAAAGGAATCACTTTGTGGGAAGAGATACAAGCAAAACAGACCTTTTTAACTTCAATATAACACTCAGAACCTCAAGCAAGGGCTGCCACATCACAAGTAGAAACTAGGATTCCTGAGGGAGGATATTTGCTGAATGAGTGGGAAGCAGGGGAGGCAGGTCACACTTTGAGCAGAAAGGGTGTGTGAAAAGCTATGGGGCTTGCTCAGCAGTCACTTCCTCCACTGAGGATTCTGAGAAACCTGGTACTACTGTGTTCTCTGATGGGGATGCCAGTCCACAAGTATATCTGGCAGACTAAAGGGGATAACATCATATTATATTTGGGGACCTATAAACTTCTATTTTGAATCTTTAATGGAGATGTAGCAAGATGTCTCCAAATTGTGCCATCTGGGACTGGGCAGCTGTCTGAACAAGGTTTGGACTAGGTTGAAAGTATGCCCCTGGTATTGACGTACTGTTAATGGAGGTGACAGAGGTCATTATTCTCCATTTGCTCCGGAGCACCAGCTCAAGTATAGAGGCAAGTTTGTAGAGGTTAAGGTTGAGTAGGTAGTGCCCATCTTTCTAATGGGAAAGACCTAAGGCAAATGAGCAGCCTTTGCAAAGATTCTCAAAGGTGAAGGAGTCATGCAGTTGAGAGTTCTCCCTGGAGTAATGCAGACGACAGTGTAGATTACACAAGACAGCCTTGAGGGAGAGAGTGGGCTAGAAGGCTGCAGTAAAAATCCACCATGATCTTCACTTTGTTAAACTTCCTTTAGGGACACATCGCCAGAATGCACTGGAAAATTCAGAAGAGCTGACACGGAACAAAGGAGAGGAAGCAAATCCTAGAACCTTCTGCCGCAGCTTGGGCCAGCACCGTCTCCCTGTATAGCTTCCAGCCGCTGTTGGCAGCTACTATATGAACTGGCTTCAGGCAAGTTCCCGGGGTAAAAGGTGTATCCTGGGCGTGGCAGACAGGCTTTCTTGTTAAGACTCACCCTTGTAGGTCAGCTCATCTGGGCTTACCACTGCTGAGTAGTAATCAGGCTACAATCTGTAGGCAAAGAGCTCTTGCAACATGCCGTGCCCGTCTGCCAGGTAAACAGTCAGTGTGTATGCCCAGAGCTGTGCTTACGTCTGTCTTCCAGGGAAACCTCCCTCCCTACTGGCCTCCAGGCTGTGTCTCCACCCTGCCTCTCTGTCTTCTTCTCTGAGGCTGCCCAGTCGTTCTCTGGGAACCAGGTCAAGATCCCTTGCTGTCAGGTGTCATAAGGCATGAATCAGGGCCTTGCAAGGAGAAGGCGGGAGATGTGGGCCAAAGCCAAGCTGGTGGTGAATGATTGATCCAGTCAATAGCCATTATCTACTGAGATAAGCATCTGCACATGATGAGCCATCTCTCCAGGGGAGAAGCTCAGGAAGCTGAAAACCATAGTTTGGTCAGAAATTACTCAGCTTTTTCAAGCCTTCAGTGGGGAATTGAATTTCATACAGGTATGAGCTTTATAATGGAAAAATGGTTGCCTCTTCTCCTCTTCTGTCTGGTGATTAGATTAAAAAAAATTATTGTTTTAGAAGTGATCTCAGGATGGCTGAATTTCCCAAAGATTTACTTTCTGAATTGTGGAGAGCCTGGTGATCAGTTCTCCAATGCTTCCGTCTCAAAGAAATGACAACCATGACCTGAGTTTCTCTCCAATACTCATGTCCATTTGATTAAATAGATTCTTGGTGGTTACAGTGAGTCCTGTGATTTCACAAGGGTAAAACCTGGGTCCCAGGCTTGGGGGATGACAGTGGGTTCAGATGTAATACTCAGAAATAGTGCGGTGTAATGCATTCCCAGGAACAATTTCATAAGGGTGCAGCCGTAACTGAGCCTAGAAGGGCGCTTAGGAGTGGGTATTCAATATTTAGTGACCAGAGGATTCCACTTAGGTTGTACTGATGTTCACTATAAATGATGAATTTATTTGGAACATTTAGTCAAAGGAATTTGTTAGTATCACGAGAGGACTTACGCCAGGCATCTTAGTGTTTTTCCCTGCTACCACTCCACTGACGGGCGCCATAGTTTGAACTCTTTAGGATGTGGATTGTAGTGTGAACATTTGAGAGACCGTCATGGATGGTGGCTCTGGAAAGCCAATGAAAGGGATCAGCATGTTGAGGTAAGACGTTGAGCTATGTCATTGTTACCACTTCTCTCTTTGAAAATTACCATATTCCTCCAGGGTAAGGATGGTTTCTTACTCATCTCTCTGTCTTCCAGTGCCACCTATCTTAGTGTTTGTTCCCTTCAGGTTTTTCATCATTTATTGAGTGTCTGCCAAGCAAGGATCCACAGATGACTAACACACAGTCTTGTGAGTGGAGAAAGATGATCCAAATGCATCTCAGTGAGGGCTAGGTTGGGAGAAGCAGACGTTTGGGAACCCAAGGTCACTGTTTCTACACCCTGAATATGTAGGAGAGTCAGTCATGGCGTCCTGACCCAAGCAGAGGGTTGTCCCAGTGAAAGGAACAGAGGGAGGAAAGAACAGCAAGAATACTGTGTTACGTTTTTAGAGGTTTCAGCAATAAAGAACCACAATCTGAATGGCTAAAATAAGCACAACGTAGAAGGGCAGAAACTCAAGATCCAAGGGTTGCTAGGGCCAGGCTCCCAGTCAAGACTTCAGGGCAAACCTGTTTTGTCCTGTTCTCTGAGTGCATTGGCATTGCTCAAAGTCTTTGAGTTTCCTTGGCTTGTGGAAACATCACTTCTCTTTCTGCCTCTTTGTGTCTGTCTGTGTCTCTTATAAGGATATCGATCACTTTGGATTGGAGCCCATTTTAATTACATGTGATGTCACCTGAATTTGATCATCCATGAAGGCTTTACTTTCCATCAAGGTCCCATTTGTGCAACCTAGGAATACGGTCTCTAATATTTCCTTGGGGAGGTGCATTATTACTATACAACTGATAACATAATCTTTGAGAAAAACCCACCTACTCATTTTGGCAACAGCATAAGAACTGAGTGGTGCATCATAAAGAATATGAAATTTTGGAATCTTTTGGAATTCTTGGCTGAGCTTTGAGAATTAACATGTAGGGAATGGGGTCCAGGGTTTAAAAGTAACAAAGGGAGAGATTGTCTTTCACTTTTGTGGATGGTGTTTGGGCTCGAACCCCAGGCCTTGTGCATGTGTGGTAAGCATCCTACTGTGAGTTAAGCTCTCAGCGTCAGATGTTATCTTCTAATGGTGATGCTCTCCGCAGCCTCCCCTTCTCTGTTTGTGATGTAGGAGCATCAGTGGGGTCCAAAGAGTTATGTGCTCTTGCTGTCCTCCCCTGCTGCTTGTGATGAGACTCAGAGCAATTAGAGATGTTGGGTCCATTTTCTGGAAAGGTGCTTCTCACCATAGCCTCATGGAGTTGGCTGGCTGATGCTATCTGAGAGAGACTATAGTTAATGTGATGAGGATGTCCAAGGAAAGAAATGCACTGTCACATACGGGCAATGTTGTTGAATGTTGTTGAATGTTAGTGATGCTGTTAGAGTACTTCACTTGAAATCCTTCTTGAAGGACAGAGGCTTAAAAGAATCAGAGGGGCCAGGCGGTGGTGGTGCACGCCTTTAATCCCAGCACTTGGGAGGCAGAGGCAGGTGGATTTCTGAATTCGAGGCCAGCCTGGTCTACAGAGTGAGTTCCAGGACAGCCAGGGCTACGCAGAGAAACCCTGTCTCGAAAAACCAAAAAAAAAAAAAAAAAAGAATCAGAAGGTTGAGAGATTACATTTCCAAAAGGTACAGTGGGCTTTGACCAGACAGAAGGAGAAAAGAAGAGAAGAAAGGAAGAAAAAAACTCAGATACCTTACCCTGTAGAACTCAGCAGAAGCAAACTTGCTCTGCAATGTGTTTATATTTTGAGTGAGTAAGAGTTCCGGGGCAAGTTCAAACACACAGAAGCACAATATGAAAGAAGAGAAATAACACTGGAGAAAGTTCATGATAAGATGTGACTTTTACATAACATCTCTCTTTTCTTCTTTGAAATTCATAATCTTATTGCTTAAGAAAATGACAACGAGCTCACAGGGCTGTCATCTCTTCACACAAGCACAGCCTTGGAAATGGCCTGAGAGAGCCTGTATTTTCACTTGTATTTCACCTGTATTTTCCTGATAAAAGTGAATTAAAAATAGTGTCATCATCGTTGCCCTCACCATCATCATCCTTATTATTTTGCTGCTATAAGATGCCCCCTAGCAAAGTTCCCAGAAGTCAGAATCAGGTAAGCAGTAGCCATCCACCTGTTTAATATAAATACTATTTGCTAGGGTTAGCTGAAAGGGCGAACATTCCCACTTGTTATGTGAAGATATTCATGTGCTCCAGGGCTGTCAATTTTGTTAGTAAGCCTCATACTTATCGTAGAAAGTTGAAAGTTCTAGATAGTAAGTTGGGTCCAGGGTCTGGGTGGAATTCACTCGATTTTTTAAAAGGGTAAATGGAGGCTCAGGGAAATTAATGACATGCCCAGTGTCACAGAGTTAGAAAGTGGTGGGGTTCGGCTAGCAGAGAGGTCAGTAGTAGAGGACATGCTTACAATGTGTGATGTTCCTAACTAAATTTTCAACACTAAGTAATAGTAATAATAATAATAATGAAGATGATAGAAAAGAACAAGGCAAGGAGTTGACTCAAGCAGCCTTGTTATAGCCCCAAGGCCCTACTGCCACATAAGATTGCAAAGGATGCATAAGCTTGGCTTCACACCTGTCAATCACTGGTACTGTAGATCCCTTCAAGGAAAACAAAAGGGTGTGGCAAGCAAGTGCAGGGAAGAATGTATCTTGGTTCAGAAGGTGGGTGGTTCGGAAGGTGGGTCGGGTGGCGGCTCTGTGATACGAGGGATATTGAACTGTGGAACAACAGAGACTCAGAACAAGCCATATTTTTAAAAAAGTGATGGAGACCCTCCTTTTATGTTGGGTGTTAATTTACCAAGGAGATCCCTAACAGGTCTTGCTAATTGATAGCCTAACTTGACTCAGCAATGTGGTAAAATTTTGAAGAATAAGGGTGGAAATGTTTTTTTTTTTTTTTACTTTATTTTTTTTCTTTTTAATGAACAAACAAAAACAACAAGAACAAACCCCTATTGCCTCCCCTCCTTCCCATGTCTGCCACCCCACAATCTCCCACTTATCAGCCCTGTCATTCCCCTACACTGGGGCACAGAACCTTCACAGTACCAAGGGCCCCTCCTCCCATTGATGACTGACTTTGCAATGGTGGAAATGTTAAGAGGTAATGAATGTCCTCTAGTTCCTAGTCCAGTGCCTGGACACAATAGTTGCCTCTGCGTATCCATGGGGGGAATGGTCCCAGGACTCTCCTGCAGATAACAAAGTCTGCAGTTGCTCAGTTTTCTTATATAAAAAGTTGCAGTATTTACACATAGTCCACTCTCATCTCCAAACCCTTCCATGTACTTCAAACCGTCTTTACATAGCTCATCATACCTTTCACATCATAAATCCCATAAAACACTATCTTGTTTGATTTATGGAAAAGTGGCAAAAAAAACCCCCAAGGCAACCCAATCTTTAAGGAAAGATGATTCTCCCTTCCCTTGCAGCTATCAGCTGCCAGCAGCAACTTAGTAAGGGGTGAGCTCCTTTGACTGACTTGATCTTGTGCAGATCTTATGCAGATAACTACAGTTGCTATGAATCCAGGAGTGCCATAGTCATGTCATGTTCAGAAGACAGCATTTCACAGCACTCCTCCCCATCTTCTAGCTATTACATTCTTTGTTCCTTCCTCTGTGATGTTTTCTGAGCCTGGTGGGTGTGGGCGGATGGGTAATAAAGATGCCCCATTTAGATCTGAGCACTCACACTTCCGTATTCTCAGCACTTTGAACACTTTTTGAGTCGCTTTATTGACTACTGCCCAAGGCAAAAAGAAGCATTTCTGACCAAGACTGAGGACAGCCCAAATCCATGGATATACATATAAATATCTGAAAGACAATTTGACAACATTAACACTGAGCAAAATAACAGTCACAACCTCTACCTCAGTTATCAGTTTTTGAGCAAGATTATAGTACCAGGCATGAGATTCTCTCCTATGGAGGAAGCCTCAAATCCACTCAGAAAGCGGTTACCCCATAAAAGCTGAACCACTGTTGCACTGGTGAGAAATCTTTCCTGACAGATCAGTATGTTGCCATACAGGGCCCAGTGCTGAGCAAAACCTCTGGTGTCTTCTCCCTCAGCAGCCTACTTAGCACCTTCCAGCACTCTGAAAGCTAGCCAGAGGGGAGAAAGCTTCCTTGTTAGTTTGAGACTGATTTTTCTATGTCCTGTCATTAAAGTGGGTATCTTCAGCAAAAGGTTCTAACCATCAAATAATACTTTTTTGTGTGGGGGAAGTGAACATCCAGAGACGTTGTTACAGATGAAACTTTTTCCTTAATAAAATTTCTTTTTTAAGATTATAATATGATTACACCATTCCCTAATAGTTTTTAATCTATGCTTGCTCGAATTTTCTGATGCAAGAGAAACAACTGACTATACTCTTAGTCAAATGATAGAAGATAGCACTTCAGCTTTTAAGATGCAGTGAGTAGAAACAGAGTCCCCGCTAAGGATGAAAGCATGGGAGAGCTGACGTGAAGTACTAGAGACATGAGTCCTGGGTCTGTGAGTAACCAGTTATGTGGCCTAGGTCAGCAATTTCAAAAACCTTTCAGTACTTGGCTTCTTATCTGTGAAGGGTGGGCTCAGTGAAATGGGGAAAGAAGTATGGCTGACATGCTGAGCAAAAGGAGGTACCCCGAGGATGTTTCAGGGCTCCCTAGGACAATGAATCCAAAAATTCTTTGCTGATTCCATTCTGGTTTTCTTAGTCCTGTCATCATGGCCATATCACTTCCTGCTTCTGAGCAGCATTGTGACAGTGAAGATTTCCACATCTTAGGACAACGGGGAGTAGGAGGAAAAGAATTGAGGCGCACGGCATCAAGGCCTGGAAGATACCCACTCATGACGGTTCTTGGGGAGAAGTAAAGATTTGAATGTCTCACTGACCTTTAAATTTGAATGATCTGGTTGCTTGAGTGTGTTCATATTCCTCCTTCCTACTCTTGATACCCTAGGTGTTCTTCCAGAAGGTCTGACATGATCAAGGTTGATCCTATGATCAAATGGCCTTCCATGAGATGCAATATTAGAGAAACAGTGGTCTGAACAATGCATCCCCACACTCGTCTGGGAGCCTCACCTTTTGTGTCCTGTACCATGTGTTTGTTAAAGGATGGTTCAGAGGAAACCCATGAAATGGAAAATGCCACCCATCACAAGGTGGAAGCAAGTGAGATAGTTGACCGCCCTCTGCAGGGATATACTGCAAAGGAATGGGATAGGGAAAGATTGTAGTTGCATATTAGAAACCAGAATGATCAAGGAGTTAGAGAACCAAGGCTGACTGCCACTCAAATGGACAAGAGGTAGGGAGGACAGAGCTGTCTGGGGAACTCTTTTGGGAGCTGAAACAGATAAGGATGAAGAGCAGGTGAAGTACCTTATTCTTTGGGAAAGATTTTCTTCCCACTGAACATTTCTTTGCTTCTTTCTTTCTTTGTTTGTTATGTGTGCATGTGCCATGGAGCACTTGTGGTCATAGGATAACCAGAAATTCTCCCCTTCTACCATTTTTGTTCTGAGGATCAAACTCAGGTCATCAGGCTTGCTGGCTAGGAGCTCCTACCTGCTGAGCCATCTTGCCAGAGCAGGGGAGCTGAAGATGTGAATGGCATCTCCACTCAGCCTCGGGAGAGTTTTGTAAAGTGGGAACAGAAGCAGAAAGAAGAGGGAGAAGAAAGAGAATGAGTTCCCTTGGACAGGATTGAAGTTACTGCATGATTGTTGTGAAATTTGCATGGAAAAAAAAAAAAAAACCTCTGCAAGTGCTTTTTTCATAGCATCCTGAGATAGTTAATTTTTGATATTAACTTGTTTGGGCTACAATAATCATTATTTCTACATGTTTCAGGAAAGGAAATTTCTATCTGATGTGAACATTGACAGAAGTAGACTGAATAAAGTCCATTACCATGCATCATGCAGATAGCTTTTTATTAAATCAGAAGTCTTTTTTTTAAGATTTATTAATTTATTTATTTTATGTATGTGAGTACACTGTAGCTGTACAGATGGTTGTGAGCCTTCATGTGGTTGTTGGGAATTGAATTTTAGGACCTCTGCTCCCTCTGGTCTGCCCTGCTTGCTCTGGTCGGCCTTGCGCTCCAATCAACTCTGCTCGCTCAGCCTCTGCTCACTCCGGCCCAAAGACTTATTTATTATTATTATACATAAGCACACTGTAGTTGTCTTCTGACA